>BDUI01000530.1:70692-114942 GCA_002335545.1 Apodemus speciosus | reverse complement strand
ATGGAATAGTACTCAGCTATTAAAAACAATGAATTCATGAAATCATCCTTGGGCAAATGGATGGAACTAGAAAATATCATCCTGAGTGAGGTAACCCAATCACAAAAGAACACACATGGTATGCACTCACTGATAAGTGGATATTAGCCCAGAAGTTTGGGCTACATTTCATTGGCCAGGAATCTGCCCTAGGAGACTGGGAAACTCAAGCTTCTTGAGAGCCAAAGAAAACTAACAGTGAAAAAAAAGAAAAAGAAAAAGAAAAAGAAAAGAAAACTAACAGTGGCAATGGGGAACAGTTAGCCTACTCCTGCCCCAGACATTTGGAAAAGGCTAAGGCATAATGGGGGTCTGGTCTCCACAACAGAAGTAGTTTCTTTTTACAAGGACGATTCCGTATAGTGCTTTTAAAGTCAGTCCTCTGGCTGTATTAGTTCATTAGAAAGTATCCATTTTAAAGGGATATGGCATATAATAAAGTATTTTATAATAGTTAAACTGTCTTAGCATCAGTTAATTTACGTAGAGATTTGTGATGCCATCAAGCATTCCCACACTACTTTGAACAGATTGCAAAGCTGCCTGATCAAAATTCTCATTTCTTATTTATAGGCAGATTATAGTTCAGATCCAGATGTTGAGTGGGAGAACAGGTAGAGAATTTTAATCTTGGTTTTCATAGGCATGTTGAGTGATAAGAGGAAGTTTATTTTCATTTTAAATGCAGATATAAATGATAAGCCCACTATAGATGGGATGGACTCTCAATAAAAATAAATTGAAAAATTAGCCAAATTCCAATGAATTGGCAAGCTGTAAGGTGCTCGCGCGCGCGCGCGCGCACATGTGTGTGTGTGTGTGTGTGTGTGTGTGTGTGTGTGTGTGTACGTGCACATGCATGTGTGCCACTATTGGGTGTCTTCCTTTAGTGCTTTCCATGTTACTTTTTTTGGGACAGGTCTCTAAACCTAGACCTCACCTTTTCAGCAAGGTTACAGATGGGTATGGCCATTTCTGGCTTGTATGTAGACATTTTGAATCCAAATTCAGGTCCTCATGCTTCTGTGACAAGCGCTTCACCATCCATCTCCCCAGTCAAACACAGCTATTTTGTAAATTTAGAATAAACAGCTCTGATAAAATAATAATGTTCTATATTAGACATATTGCCTAACAATATACATTTATTTTTAGCAGCACATTACACCCAACCAAGCCTCTGCTTTGAAAATTGTGATGGTGGTGTTGGGGTGAAGGGCACATGTGTTACATCTTTTAAACACCTCATTTAATACATTCCTAGACTATCAGCATGTAGTTTTTTCTAACTCATCCTGGCTATTTGGCAACTCCAGATGCTTGTAGCAGCCCAGTTACTTCAGTTTGCCAACTATTTCACAAGACCACATGGTTAGAATCTGATTAAAGATGACATTTTCAAAAGGGTAGCAGAGTAGCTTAATACAGCCTTTTAAAGTTTATATTCATAGTATTTGCAGTTAAAAGAAATCCACGTTCAGGCCCGGTGAGCTGGTTCAGTGATAGATACCTTTACTTGTTGAGCCTGAGGATCAGATGTCTATCCCTAGAACGTAACCTACACACACACACACACACACACACACACACCAAACACAGGCAGACACACCACAGAAAATAGATAATAGATACACAGATGGATTAGATTGGTAGGTAGGTAGAGAGATAGATGGATGGATGGGTGGGTGGATGGATTGATAATGTAAAGGTCTGGAGAGAGAGCTCAGTGGTTAAGAGTGCTTACCGCTCTTCAAGAGGGCGTGGGTTCAATTCCTAGCACCCACATGGCAGCTCATAAGAATCCATAACTCCAGTTGCAGAGAATCTGATGGTCCTTTCTAAACTCCTTGTACACCAGGTACACATGGTTCAAAGGCATACATGTAGGCAAGACACACACACACACACACACACACACATTATTTTTTAATCTAAAAATGAATTCATTTACCGGTAACACTTTACAGGTTGTGTACTTTAAATTCAGAAAGGATCTCAAAGGTCAAACAGTTCAACACTTCATTTCACAGTTTACAGAACTGAGTCTCAAAACTATAGAAAAGCGATAGCTTTTCTCAGAAGTGATAACTACACAGCTAGTTAGATAAATGTGAAGGCTTAGAAATGTGATAGGTAATAGCTAATTAGATAGATGTGAAGGCTTAGAAACAAGTCCATCCATCCATGCAAAAAAAAAAAATGTGTTCACTGTCCAGACTCTGGCTTGATACTGGTGGCACAATGATGATCACAATTAGGTGTGGCTTCTTTTCTCCCGGAAGAGAGGAACATTCACTTTTAATCTACTGGCACACAGAGGACCTGTACATAATAGCATGAAAGGAGACACCAGTGGCTGACGTTTTGTAGATGAGGATTAAATGAAAGTTTCATTTTGGTCAGTTTGGAAAGGTGAAGTACGTGAGGTGAATTTTGAGTCAAAGAGGCAAAAGAATATGTCCTAGGAAACCATGTGCCATGAAAGACTTAAGAAGAACACATACTACAGAGCAGAGTTAGGTCTCCGGAGCTGGGCAACAAAGGGCAAGTGGGAGATGTAAAGACATAAGGCTGCTCCTTTACTTTACAGTTCCTTACAATGAAAGGCAGATCTTGCGATCAACTCAGAAGCTCAAAGATGTTGCCAGCACCATGGAGGGCTAAGAAGAAACCACATTCTTGGTGGTGGCATTACCCAAACTACAAAATCAAGTTTTGACCCATAAATGAATGATGTAAACCACTTAGGTGGGGCTTTTTGCAGTTTGATGGAATTTAAATTTGATTTTAAAGATTCTTTGTTCACTAAAATAGGGAGCCAGCCAACGTAAACTTCAACCACTGTGTTCTCAAATGTGATGCTTGCCATTTGCTTAGGAATTAGTGAAGACTTGATAAGTGAAACCCTCGTTTTTGTTTCTAAGTGGATACATGGAGACACTTTGCTATCTATTATATATCGCATACTTTAAAATAAAACTACTTTTTAGTCTTTGATAATTTCATACATCTATACATGTTTTTAAGATTTGAGTACGCTGTAGCTGTCTTCATGCACACCAGAAGAGGGCATCAGATCCCATTACAGATGGCTGTGAGCCACCATGTGGTTGCTGGGGATTGAACTCAGGACCATCTGGAAGAGCAGCCAGTGCTCTTAACCCCTGAGCCATTGCTACAGTCCTGCATTTATACAATTTTGATCATATACTTCTCCTGTTATACTCTCTGAATCCTCCTGGACGCCCACACAACACGTCCACCTTCCTGCTTCATGTCCTCTCTTTTCTTCTCTTTATAACTCCCCAAGGCTGATGAGTCCTCTCCAGATGCAAATGGTGTGGGATGTTCCACTGGAGCTTAGACAACCTATTAGTGTCTGTACCTGCTTAAACAAAAACTTTCTTTAGCAGCAATGAGCATCATAGCTCCTCAGCTGTGGTGAGGCTTAGCAGCCATACTGTCTACACTCCGTGCTAGAATGCTGGCTGTCTTGATCTTGTACAGGTACTGTGGAGATGGTCACACACAATGATCATGGTCATGTGATGCCCTCCCCATTTTCTAGGTCTTAAACATTCATTCTACTCCCTCTTCCACCATTTCCCCTGAGCTTTAGTGAAAGGGGGTTGTTCTGGACATCCTGTTTATCACTGAGCATGCTGAGCACGCACTTCTTCTCAGCACTTTGACCCCTTTGAGTCTCTGCATTAACTGCTGGCCATTGCTAATGGCCAAGGCCCGAGAGCAGTACAAATTTACACAGTGAGATGCTGACACAGCTTTCGTGAGTTAAAAGGTGATGTTATCAGATCCCTCTAGCTCTAGCAGGTTTCACCTGTAACTCTTATGAGGGCGAGGAGAAGGAAGATATTGGCCTCTGCAGCCACTTTTCCTAAGGTTCCGGCATGTGTCCCGGGAATAGGAGGAGGAAATTGTTAAGTCTTTTCCAGGTAGTTCCTTCAGACTCCTGTAGTCAACTATGGCCTCTTCTGGTGCTGCAGGTCTGCTGTATGTATGTGTTCATTGCAGACAGTACTGTCCCACACCACACTATCACTTCTTTCAACTATATCTGTAAAATAGATTAACATCTTTAACTCTCAGGAACATCATCTTTAAAAAAAATCATCATAAAAAAAATGGTTCTCCTATTGATGTTGGTACCTTAAAAGTGTGAAGCAATTGATTTGATCTTGTATTTCAATGTGGGTGTGTCTGCTCCTGCCTTGTACCCGAGTTCTTAAACTTTGAGATAGGAGTGAATCAACTGTGGGTTGGTTGAAAGGGGCACACTAGCTCAGAAACAGCAAGTGCCCATTCCAGGAAACACTGAATAGAATTTATTCAACATCAGTGCCCAGTGTTTACGTGGTGAGCTAGACTGAAAGAAAAAAAAATGCAGAAGAGACTTTGAGACATGAGAAAGACTCCTGTCAGACAAGTTAGCACTTGCCTGTAAAACCAGCACCTAGGAGACAGAGGCTGGAAGATCAAGAGTTCAGGGTCATGCTCAGTTACACAGCTACTTGGAGACCCGCCTGAGCTACCACAGACTGTCTATAAAGTGGCAGAAACAGATGTTTTTTCCTCCTGTCAAAGGCAGGTCTCCTATTTCCCGAACCTTCCTCTTCCCCTCTTTGCCAATTAGCTAACCATGCCAGATTGTGAAGTCAGGTTGCCAGCAATGGTGGAGATGTGGTCGCCACCTACATCAGGGATGAAAGACAGATACCATCTTGTCCAAAGGGGCCTGCAGTCTGAGTTCTAGCCGACCATTTTTTACAGGACCAAGTTGCCTTGCCAAGCTATTTTCACTTTCTTCCTATGTTCCTTTGTGGGACATTGAGATGACCCAAGGACTGCAACAAAAACCAACAACAAACCAAACCAAACTAAACAATAACAAAGTGAAACAAGCCCTCAAAGATTTCTCCTAAAAGGCTGTCAAAATGGGCACCTCTAAGATGGCTTAGTGGGTAAGACCTCTTGCTACGAAGCCATGAGGACCTGAGTTTAAATTCCCAGTATCCATGCAAAATGCCAGCATGGTATGTGTGCCGTAACTCCCCAGTATATGTGAACCTAAGTTTCAATCCCTAATTCACACATAAATACATTTCCCAATCCTTTACACATTTTTTGTTCTGTTTTGTTTTGTTTTTGTTTTTTTAAATTTGAGTGGGGTGGCTCAGGTCTTTAATCCCAGTGTGAGTTCTTGGTCAGCCAGGTTTACACAGTAGAAAGTTCCAGGCCAGCCTGACCTACATAGAGAGACCCTTTCCCAAAGCAAAGCGAAGTAGAATAAAATGAAATCCTCCCAAACCCACCTGGTATCTCACTGAACTTGTCCCCAATGATAGGACAACTTTGCTGAGTACCTGAGACTGAGATACTGCTCCCATTAAGGCAGATAGGATTGTGGGTGACAAGAGCTAAAACAGATGGGAAAAATCAAACATTGGAACTTAAATTCTTTATGAACAAGAGTCCCAGTGCTGGAATTTCTGGATGAATTGTGCCTGTTCTTTGTGCCCCTTTCATCTCTGCTCAAATGCCCTCATCTCTGCCCTGTTGGACTTGCAGTCTGTTGCCATCAATTTGGAAGCTTTGTTCCAAGGGGCAGCATCCTGCTCTGAAGTCTACAGTGGGCTCTTCTAGTGATGGGAGTCCCTTCTTGGGAATAAGATACTAATTTCTTTCTCTTGCCCTCCCGCCTGAGTAGATCCCTCACATCTCCAACCCCAGAGTCCGCCTCATATCTGCTACAAAACAATAGTACCTAATCTTTTCTTGTTTTGTACCATTTGGAGAAGTACTGAAGATTTAGTCTAGAGCCCTCCTACATTCTGGGCAAGGACTCTACCAGGCTGCTACATCTCTGCCCTTTTTGTTTCTCTTTTACAGTTTGAAGCAAGGTCTAGATAAGCTGGGCAGGCTGGCCTTGGACATGCAGTCCTTCTATCTCAGCTTTCTGAATAGCTGAGACTGCAGGCCTGCACCACGAGACTCAGCCTCCTCACTAAGCTTGTTTGACTCCTTTGTTTTTACTCTCCCCTTTTTCTGATCCTCAGAACCAAAGGGGAACATGTCTTGTGACACTAAGCTGGACTCCAGTCCTCTCAATCTCATCACACACACACACACACACACACACACACACACACACACACACACACACACACTCACAGGCACCTTAACCTGTACTAGTGAGTAGTGCTGCTGAGAGCTATCACAACTGTTCCTGGTCCTAAAGCATTCCCATTGAATTCCTGAGCAAGTTGACTGTGAGAAGGAAGGGGTTTTTACCCCAACTCTCTGCTCTTTTCACAAGGTGCATAGTCAAAGACACAGATGTCGTTAACATCAGCAGAGACCCTATTATTTTTGGTTAGATTTTATTTTGTGTTTTGTTTTGAAATGAGGTCATGTAGTCCAGCTGGCCTTCAACTTCTGATCCTCTTGACTCTGCCTCCCCAGTGTTGGGAGTACAGACATAGTGTTTGACTTAAGTTTTTAATAAAAGAATATAGACCCTTGTTAAAAGGTGTACAATTACTATTATGTATTATTATCTGTAGAACTCTTCAAAGTAGCCAGTCATATACTTCTCTAGAAACCTGACTTCAAGTCTTTAGTCTTAGGGGAGTTCTCATTTGACTATTTCACTTGGTTTATTCAGCCTCTCATTTCCAAAATTTTTGTTTGGGCCTTTGTCAAGATCAAGATTTTGTCCTCCAGATCTTGTATTAAATTCCTCTCTAATCCACTCAGCTGATTACTTACATCCTCTTTGAAAGCTTCCACTATTTTTATGTCTTGCAATTTTTTTCTTTTTTATTCTTCTCTCATATATTATACCCAGCCTACAGTTTATCCCCTTCCCCTCCCCTCAAGTCACTCACCCACTTCTCCTCTCCTCCAGACCCCCCCCACCTCCTTCAGACAAGAACAGGCAATACAGGAATGTCAACCAACACAACAAAACAAGCTACAATAAGACCAGGCATATACCATGTCATCAAGGCTGGACAAGGCAACCCAGAAGGAGGAAAAGGGTCTCACAAGCAAGCAAAGGAGTCAGAGACAGCCTGCATCCATTGTTTGGAGTTCCATATGAACACTAACCTACTCAGTCATAACACATATGCAGAGGACCTAGGTCAAGACCCCTATAGGCTCCCTGACCGCTGTGAGTGCCCATGAATCTCAGTCAGTTGACTCTGTGGGCCATGTTTTTGTGTTCCTGACCCCTTTGGTTCCTCTGATTCTTCCTCCCCCTCATCTACAGGACTCCCTGWGCTATGCCTAGTGTTTGTGGGAATCTGAATCTGCTCCCATCAGTTGCTCGATGAAGTCTCTCTGGTCCTAGAAAATTCTGCAGGCAGGACAAATTGTAGGTCAGAGGTTTTGTGGTTGGGTTGGTGTCCCAGTCTCTCCATTTGAGGCATTGCCTGGTTATAGAAGATGGCTGGTTCAGGCTCTGAATCCCCCATTACTAGGAATTTTTGCTAGGGTTACTTTTGTAGATTCCATGGAATTTCCATTGCACTAGGTTTCTACCTCACTCCCTAAATGCCCCCCAATTCCAGTTTTATCTCTCAGTATTCCCCCGTACCTGATTTCTCCTCTTTCCAACCCCACCCACCCTCAGTTCACTGGCAAAAATCTATTCTATTTCCCCTTCCCAGGGAGATCTGGTGTGTTCTCCCTTGAGCCTTCCTTGTTATAGCCTCTCTGGGTGTGTGGATTGTAGCATGTATCCTTTACTTTACAGCTAATATCCGCTTATATGTGAGTACATAACTATGCTTGTCTTTCTGGGACTGAGTTACCTCAGGATGGTTTTTGTAGTTCCACCCATTTGCCTGCAAATTTCATGATGTCATTTTTTAAAACATCTGAGGAGTATTCCATTGTATAAATGGACCATATTTTCTTTATCTATTCTTCAGTTGAGGGACATCTAAGTTGTTTCCAGTTTCTGGGTACTACAATTAAAGCTGCTATGCACATAGTTGAGCAAGTGTCCTTCTGGTGTGGTGGAACATCTTTTGGGTATATGACGAGGAGTGGTATAGTTGAGTCTTGAGGTAGATTTATTCCCAGTTTTCTGAGAAAATGACACATTGATTTCCAGAGTGGTTGTTCAAGTTTGCACTCCTATCAGCAATGGAGGAGGGTTACTCTTTCTCAACATCTTCACTAGCATGAGTTGCTTGAGTTTTTGATCTTAGCCATTCTAACCAGTGTAAGATGGAATCTCAGAGTTGATTTTATTTGCATTTCCCTTATAACTAAGGATACTGAACTTTCTTTAAGTGTTTCTCAGCTATTTGAGATTCCTCTGTTGAGAAGTCTCTGTGTGGTTCTGTTTTAAATTGGGACTTTTAACTTGGGTAATTTGGATTGTTGGTTTCTAACTTCTTGAGTTCTTTATAAATTTTGGATAACAGCTCTCTCTCTCAGATGTAGGGTTAATGAAGATCTTTTCCCAGTCTATGGGCTGCCATTTTGTCCTATTATGTCCTTTCAATGTTATGTGGTCCCATTTATTGATTGTAGATTTTAGTGCTTGTGCTATTGGTGTTCTGTTCAGGAAGTTGTCTCCTATACCAATGAGTTCAAGTGGGCTATTACCCACTTTCTCTTTTATTACATTCAGTGTATCTGGTTCTATGTTGAAGTCTTTGAACCACTTGGGTTGAATTTTTTAGGGTGAGAGATGAATCTATTTGCATTTTTCTTCTACCTATAGACATAAGATCAGCACCATTGGTTGAAGATGCTTTCTTTTTTCCATGATATATTCTGGCTTCAGAAATCAGGTATTTTTAGGTGTGTGGATTTACTTCTGAGTCTTTGATTACATTCCATCGATCAATGAGTCTGTTTTTATGCTAATACCATGCAGTTTTTTATTACTATTGCTCTACAATACGGCTTAAAATTGGGGATGGTGATTTCTCATGAAGTTCTTTTATTATACAGGATTGTTTTAGTTATCCTGTTTTTTGTTGTTTATTTTTCCACATGAAGTTGAGCATTGTGCTTTCAGAATCTGTAAAGCATTGTGTTAGAATTTTGATGGCGATTGCATTGAATCTGTAGATTTCTTTTGGTAGGATGGCCATTTTTACTATGTTAATCCTACAGTTCCACAAGCATCTTTCCATCTTCTGATATATTTTTTAATTTCCTTCTTCAAAGATTTGAAGTTTTTATCATACAGATCTTTCACTTGCTTGGTTAGGGTTACCCCAAGATATTTTATATTATTTGTGACTATTGTGAAGGTTGTTGTTTCTCTGATTTTTTTCTCAGCCCATTTGTCATTTGTATATATGAGGACAACTGATTGTTTTGAGGTAATCTTGTATCTTGCCATTTTGCTGGAAGTGTTTATCAGCTGAAGGAGTTTTCTGGTAGAATTTTTGGGGTCATTTATGTATACTATCATATCATCTGCAAATAAACATTTTAATTTTCTTCTCTCCAATTTGTATTCCCTTGATCTCTGTCTTAGGTAGGGTTTCCATTGTTATGAAGGGACACCATGTCCAAGGCAACTCTTATATAGAGGACAACATTTAAGTGGGGCTGGCTAACAGATTTAGAGGTTCAGTCCATTATTCTCAGGTCAGGAAACATGGCAGTGTCCAGGCAGGGTGTCGCTGGAGGAGCCAAGAGTTCTACATCTTGTTCAAAAGGCAAACAGGAGCAGACTGGCTTCAGGCAGCTAGGAGGAGGGTCTGAAAACACACCCCAACAGTGACACATTTCATCCAACAAAGCCACACCCACTCCAATGAGGCCACACCCCCCACTAGTACCACTCCCTGTGTCAAGCATATCCAAAACCACCACAATCTCTTTTCATTGTCTTATTGTTCTCGCTAGAACTTCAAGAACTATATTAAATAGATATATGGGTAGTGGACAGCTTTGTCTTTTTCCTTTCATTTTATTTGATATTGTCTTTAGGTTTGCTGTAAATTGCTGTTATTATGTTTAGATATGTCCCTAGTATCCTGATCTCTCCAAGACTTTTATCATGAAAGGGAATTGGATTTTGTCAAAGGCTTTTTCAGCATCTAATGAGATGATCATGTGATTTTGGTCTTTCAGTTTGTTTATATGGTGGATTACATTGACAGATTCTCCCGTGTTGAACCATCCCTGCATCTCTGGGGTGAAGCATACTTGATCATGGTGGGTGATCTTTTTGATGTGTTCATGGATTTGATTTGTGAGTATTTTATTGAATTTTTTGAGTCAATGTTCATAAGGGAAATTGTTCAGTAATTCTCTTTCTTTTTTGAATCTTTGTGTGATTAGGGCATGAGGGTGATTGTGGCCTTATAAAACAAATTTGATACTGTTACTTCTGTTTCTATTTTGTGGAATAATTTGAGTATTATTGACATTAGTTTTTCATTGAGAGTCTGGTAGAATCCTGTGCACCCCCCCCCCAAAAAAAACAAAAAAAAATCAACCAACCAACCAAACAAAATAAAACCCCTAATGATCTGGTCCTGAGCATTTTTTTCTATTTCTTTGGGGGTTATAGATCTATTTAAATTGTTTATCTGATCTTGATTTAACTTTAGTAAGTGGTGCTACTATTGAGAAAATTTCTTTTTTTATTTTTTTAACTTTTTTATTAGATATTTGTTTTATATACATTTCAAATGGTATCCCCTTTCCTTGTTAACCCTCTGAAAACTCCTATCCCATCACACCTCCCCCTGCTTACGAAGAGCCCCCCACACACTTTCCTGACCTGCAATTCCCCTACACTGCAGCATCAAGCCTTCATAGGACCAATGGCCTCTCCTCTCATTGATGTCTGAAATGGCCATCCTCTGCTACATATATAGCTAGCGCCATGGGTCCCTCCATGTGTACTCTTTGGTCAGTGGCTTAGTCCCTGGGAGCTCTGGGGGTACATGTACTGGTTGGTACATATTATTGCTTCTCCTATGAGGCTACAAACCTTTTCAGTTCCCTGGGTCCTTTCTCTAGCTGCTCCATTGGGAACCCTATGCTTAGTCTATTGGTTGGGTGTGAGCCATGGGTATTTTGATCCACTTTCCAAGAAGGATCAAAGTATCCACTCTTTGGTCTTCCTTCTTTTTGAGCTTCATGTGGTTTGTGAATTGTATCTTGGGTATTCAGAGTTTTTAGGCTAATATCCACTTATCAGCGAGTGCATACCATGTGTGTTTTTTTATGATTGGGTTACCTCAGGATGATATTTTCTAGTTCCATCCATTTGCCTAAAAAATCATGAATTTATTGTCCTTTTACGTTTTCCAATTTTGTGCGGTATAGCTTTTTGAATGACTTAATGATTCCTTGGATTTCCCTGGTGTCTCTCATTATGCATGGCCCCTTGTTTCTGACTTTATTATTTTAGATTGTTCTGTGTGTCTTTTAGTTAATTTGATGAACGTTTCTCTATTTTGTTGATTTTCTCAAAAAAAACAGACTCTTGTTGATTCTTTGAAATGTTCTTTTTGTTTCAGGGTGAAATTTCTAGTTGAAATTTTTGTTTCTTTATAATTTCTTTATGAAGATACTTAGTGCTATGAACTTTCCTCTTAGCACTGCTTTCATAGTGTTCTGTTAGTGCGAGTACTTGTATATTCATTTTCATTGAATTCTAGGAAGTCTTTAATTTCTTTATTTTTGCCCAGTAGTCATTCAGTAGGGAGTTGTTTCCTCGAGATTGTAGGCTTTCTGTTTTTTCTTTTGTTAAAATCCAGTTTTAATCTGTCGTGGTCTGATAGGATACAGGGGGTTAATTTAATTTCCTTTTATCTGTTGAGACTTGTTTTGTGATCAAGTATGTGATCGATTTTGGAAAATGTTCCAAGAGGTTCTGAGAAGGTATATTCTCTCATGTTAGGGTGAAATGTTCTGTAGATATCTGTTAGGTCCATTTGATTCATAACATCTGTTAGCTCCATTATTTCTCTGTTTGCTTTTTGCTGGATGACCTGTCCATTGGCGAGACGGTAGTATTGGTGTGTACTCTTCAATGTGTAATTTAAGCTTTAGTAATGTTTCTTTTACAAATGTGGATGTCCTTGCATTTGAGCCATAAATATTCAGAATTGAGATGTTAACATGGTGAATTTTTCCTTTGATAAGTATGAAGCTTTCTTCCCCATATCTTTTTATTTATTTTGGTCAGAAGTCTATTTTGTTAGATATTAGAATAGCTACACCAGCTTGCTTCATGGGCCCATTTTCTTGAAAAATCTTCTTCCAACCCTTTACTCAGAGGTAAATCTATCTTTTATGTTGAGATGCTTTTCTCATATACAGCAGAATGATGGATCTTGTTTTCTAATCCATTCTATCAGCCTGTGTCTTTTTTATTGGGGAATTGAGTTCATTAATATTGAGAGGTATTAATGTGCAATGATTGTTAATTTCTGTTATTTTGTTATTGTTTCTGCTGTTGGCGTGTGTGTGTGTGTGTGTGTGTGTGTGTGTGTGTGTGTGTGTGTGTGTGTTCTTTGGGTTTTGCTGGTGTGAGATTATTTATTGCCTGTGTTTTTGTGGATGTAGTTAACCTCCTAGTGTTAGAGTTTTTCTTCAAGTACCTTCTGTAGGGCTGGATTTGTGGATAAATATTGTTTAAATTTGATGTTGTCATGAAATATATTGTTTTCTCCTTTAATGGTGATGTAAAGGTTTGCTTGGTATAGTATTCTGGGCTGGCACCTGTGGCCTCTTTGTCTGCAAGACATCTATCCAAACCATTCTGAATTTTAGAGTCTCTGTTGAGAAGTCAGGTGTTATTCTAGTAGGTCTGCCTTTATATAATACCTGGCCCTTTTTCCCTTGTGGCTTTTAATAGTCTTTCTTTGTTCTGTATTTTCAGTGTTTTAATAATTATGTGTTGCAGGGACTTTTTTCTGGTCCAATCTATTTGGTGTTCTGTAAGCTTCTTTTATGTTTACAGCCATCTCCTTCCTTGGGTTAAGACAATTTTTTCTATGATTTTGTTAAATATATTTTCTGGGTTCTTGATCTGGGATTCTTCTCCTATTCCTGTTACTCTTAGGCTTGGTCTTCTCATAGTTCTCATATTTTCTGGGAGCTCTGTGTTAGGCATTTTTTAATTTGACATTTACGTTGACCAATGAATCTATTTCTTCTATCATTTCTTCTAAGCCTGAGATCTGTCTCTTATCTCTTTGTATTCTGTTGGTGATGCTTGCATTTGTAGTTCCTGTTCACTTACCTAGATTTTCCATTTCCAGAATTTTCTCGTTGTGTTTTCATTACTTTCTATTTCCATTTTCAAGTCTTGAACAATTTTCTTCACCTGTTTGTTTATTCTTGCCTTTCTTGACATTCTTTAGGAGATTCATTGATTTCCTCCAATATTTGTTTGTCTTCAAAGATTTTTTTCATTTCCTTGTTAAGGATCTCTACCATCTTAATAAAGTTGATTTTAAGGCCATTTTCTTGTGCTTCAGCTGTGTTGGAATATTAAGGGCTTACTGTCATAGTAAGTGTAGCTGCGCTCTGGTGGTGCCATATGCCCTGGCTGTTTTTGATTGTGTTCTTACACTGGGGATTAGGCATCTGGATTTGAGATAATTATACCTCTAGTGCTGGTTTTTGAGTTTGTCTTTGTTGGGTGGGTGTTTTGTTCCTTGGTTTCTATTTCTTCTTTGGTCTTTGCAGCCTGAATTTTTGGCTGCTGGGTTGACCTTTGAGTTTCTGTTCAAATAAGGGACTGGACTTCTGTTGGCTTGCTTGGTCTTTGGTGCAGTAGGGAGGTCTCTGCCCTAGAAGGGGAATAGGGATGGAATAAGGGCACTGAGTGTATGGTGGGTCATCTATTTGGCAGCTGGTGTGGTCTCCGGTCCAGCGAGGAGTTTTTACTTGAGTTTGCTTCTCTGTTTTTCTGGCTTGCTTGACCTGTATCTGTCTTCAAGGTCTCATGGACTGTACCAGTTCTTTCTGACTGGCACAGTCTGCTCCTGGACAATGGAAGTCTACTGGAATTTGGGCCTGGGGGACAGCAGCAGGAAGGGACTGCGGTGGGGTGGGAATTGGGGCAGGCAGTGTAATGGGTCTTTGGGAACTGAATCTAGGGAGTCGGACAGTTCAGTCAGCATGCAGGTCACTCACCTGTTCTGATTTGGCGTGGCTTGTACCTGAGCAGTGAAAGTCCACTTAAGTTGGGGTGTGGGCACAAGGCAGTGGAAGGAGATGGTGGTGAGGCAGGATGGCAGGGGAGTGGATTGGGTATTTGGGAACCGAGTCTAGGGAGTCAGGGCAGCTCCACAGGCAGGAAGGCCACTTACATGTTCTTATGAATGGTGTGGCCTGTATCTGAGCAGTGGACATCTGCTTGAGTTGGGGCCAGGGACTGTTTCCAAGATTTTGAACCTCATTCTTTTGACATATGAGTTGTTCAGATTTCTGGTGTGCTATGGAGAGATTTCTATTACATCTGTTTGCATGGATGGCTGTATTTTTATGTGAGGGACTTATTTGGGAATAGCCTTCTCTACTGATGTGTAGATTGATTGATTGATTGATTGATTGATTGATTGATTGATTAAAATGGGTCATTCCATGCCATTTTTATGCAAGTTTATAATGTACATTGGGTATATTTCTCTGTAATAGCTCAGATCCTCATCTTTCCTCTCCCCTCACCCTCTCATTAACCCGCCATATGTTTTGTTCCACTACAGTTTTCCCATCTACTCTCATGTCATCAGGACACATAGGATTTTATATATCTTTGACAACTACATCTCACAAATGAGAAAAAATATGGGATACTTGTCTTTCTGGGGCTGACATAATTTCTTAATATGATTAGCTCCAGTTGGAGCCCTCTCTCAACAGTGTGTCCTAGGGTAAGTGTTTGTTGTGTGGTGTTCAGTTGGGTTCAACTGGACTTTGAAGTACAGCTTTTCTGATTGTTTGGATTTGTTGTTGTTTGTTTTATTTAGGATCTATAGTTTGACACAGGGCTTAATATGTTGGAACATGAGGAGCCTATTTTGCCTGTAGTTCTCATGAGAGTGGAGTCCCTCTAGAATTTGGGTAGGTATAATCTATACTTAAGACCTGAGGTATGCTCTCCAGTCTTGTAGGCAGTGTGCATTTTGAAAGAGTATGGGAGCAAGCCATGGTGTGGTCCTGTGCAGTTGTGCTGTGCATAATCTTTGTGCTCTTATTGTTGAGGGGGCATGTGTATATGTGTACATGTGTGCATGTGTATGCATATATTTGTATGTGTCATGGAGTTTATGTGAACATCAAAGGACAAGTTATGCTAATCCCTTCACTCTTKCTATCATGTGGACTTTGGGGATTGAACTCAGGATGTTAGGTTTAGTGGCAGGATCCTTTCTTTATCTGTTGATTGCCTTATGGGACTTAGGTTTGTTTTTCTTTTCTTAATTTAAATTTTAATAATTTTAAATTGTCTGTGTGTTTGTCTGTGCGCTCACTTGGGTTCAGGGGCTTGAGGAGGCCAATTATGAGCTGCCTTGTGTGAGTGCTGAGAACTGAACTCAGGCCCTCTCCAGCTCCAACTTTTTAGATCCCATATGACGAAGACTATTTTTCATTTTTTGAGATGGGGTCTCTTGTGCATCCCTGGTTTGCCAGGAACTTGGTATATAGGCCAGGTTGGCCTGGGACTTTAGAGATTTGTCTGCCTCTGTCTTCCCAGGGATGAGATTAAAGGTGTGAGCCACCATACTCAGCTATTCATTTTTCTTTTGTAATCTGCTCTGTTTCATGAATTTTGATCAGAATAATGGGATTTAAGTTGAATCTCTGGTTCTGGGTGGATACATGACTTTCTGAACTCTCTGAAAGGCTATAGAATTACTATTGAGCACAGGAAGCTTTCTGGTAAAGAACATGTCATATTATTGTCCTAACCCTTAAGAATTAATCCAAATGGGCCTGCCAGTCATTCGAACAGAAAAAAAAAATCGCTCCCAAAAAAGACTACTTTCATTTTCCTGGGATGACATGACCGAATGTCTTTTTTCCCTCAGATAGGGGTTTGATAATGTTATGGGTAAGTCCCCAGTTGCCTTTGTCTTGACCATAGCATCAGTCTTGGTTCTTGTGCTCCCCAAAAATGAATTCATATAGAACACAGAGGTAAAGTAAACAGCTAGCTTAAATAGAGTGATCAAGGAAACAAGAATATATTTTTTTAGAAAAAGCACAAAGGTCCAAATCTGGACAGTCACTGGGGGCTTATTTTTCTCTTTTCCCCGTTATTCCTTCTCCTGTTGTTGGGTAGTTAGGCGGGCATTAGAGACCATAAGGAGATTCCCCCCTCCCTTGCAATCAGCTTTGGATGCCACCTTCTGTTTCCTTGGTAACACTAGAAAGTAAAGCATCACAATTTCTTCTACTTTAGATGTAAAAAAATGTAAAAAGGTATAAGTATCAGGGCTTTGTTGAGGCCCATTATGAGAAAAGTGCTTCTCGGTGAAAAGAATAAAATCTGAGTCTTATTTCTTGTCCTGGTCAGAGACAGGGTGTTCTGATTTGCCTCTAACATTGCTTAATATTATTGCCTCCCTTAAGAGTTAATCCAAGAGCTGGAGAGCATCATACTGAGTGAAGTAACCCAGTCTCAAAAGAATACACATGGCATGCACTCACTGATAAGTGGATATTAGCCTAGAATCTTGRAACACCATAGACACAATCCACCTAYCAAATGCTSTCCGACAAGAAGGAAAAAGTGGACCCAGGTTCTGGAAAGGCCCAATGCAGCAGTGCAGGGKAATACCAGAACAGGGAAGTGGGAAGGGGTGARTGGGGGAACCGGGGGAGGGAAAAAGACATATGGGACATCTGGGGGGCGGGGAATCCAGAAAAAAGGGAAATGAAATGTAAATAAAGAATATATCCAATAAAAAAAAACAAGTTAAAAAAAAAGAGTTAATCCAGCTGAGCCCAGCAATCACCTCCCAGGGAAGTTTGGGAAAGCTGCTTCACCAGAAGGCATCCTAAGGAGCAGAGACGAGAGGCCTAATTATCCTCTTTACTCCGGTGTCCTGCCCTCAGTGCAGTTGCTTGTCAATCTTCACTTCTAAGCCTGTCCAGTTTTCTGAATTCTCAAAAAGTGAAATTCCCCCCCTATCCTCCTTTATCTCTTCTTTAGATAACAGCCCACATCCTAAGCAGGCATGCTTTGACCCTTTGGAAAATTTCATATATTTCTCTGAAGACCACGCCCTGCCCTGCCCTACCTACAGCTGCTTGGATACCATCATTGCAGGCTTGAACTCAAAAGTCTAACTTTCTGTCTTCCTTTTTCCCCTCTTGCTCCTCCCAGATGTTATCAAGATTTACAGTTTGCCTGTTCTGTTGTAATGGTTCTCTCAAACTCTTAAAAACGGCCCTCAAGTTCCCTTCTGAGTCCATTTTAAAATTATTGTATCAGATGGGCTAAGAACTAAAAAGAAAAAAAAGGAACCCTAATTTCCCAGTAAATCTCAAAGGTGGGTACTTCTAGGAAAGGAGTATGATTTTTTGAAGTTTGTTTTACTTTGTATTCAGTCTAATGAATAAGATGTAAGAATGCATATGTGGATTTAGGTACTTTTAAAGGTAAAAAGTTTGCCAGGGGAAAAAATAAAATAACAGTACTCTGTGCACGCTCCACTGGCAGGGATGTTTCTTTGACCTGAACCAGCTAGATTTTTATCACAACCAACTATTGTTCTTTTTGTGTCCTTTCGAGCGTCTTGAACTGGCTCAGTTAGGATTGATCATTACCAACTCTCGTTGTTCATATTTTAAAGTCCTGTTCATTAGTTCTTCCTAGCACTAACCTCTCATACCTCCCCACTCCCCGTTAGGGTTTGGGCTCCTGAATCCTTCAGTGAATAGAGGTAATACTGACTACTTTCTGCTAAGTCAGTGTATCATTATAATGGGAGCTAGGTGTCCATTGCTGAAAGTAGGCATGATGGAAGAAGTGGCATATATCTGGGCTGAAGCTAACAGTTGAAGGTGGAGCTGCTAGAGGCAAGATGAGACAGAGTAAAAAGCTCTCTTGTCAAAGTTCTTTTTATTTGGTTCTTAAGAGATTGGTTAGCCCATTTTACTTTATAGTATACTCTTTTGTCCRCAAATCTTTACTTGTAAACAGTCATTGCACTAAGTCATTGGTCTGGTCTGAGGCTTCTAGCTTCTGGTACACTATCAATACTGGATCCTCACTGGGACTCCTGGAATATCCTGTTGTCCTGTGTTATGGAGATCCTGTATTTTTGGATTTACAGGACCGGCCCCTTCATGTGCTTCAACAGTTCATAGATGGGGTAGATATTGGTATGGACCAAGTGAAAGCTCTGGATCTGGGCCTGAGTGGTAGCTGAGTTGGTCAGATTTCCAGCTCTCTTGCACCCCATACCACCAGGACGAGCTCTCCAACACTGCCCCAGCTAGCTCACCCAATGCTGAAGCTAGCATGGGGCAGTGGCCAGCTCTCCCACTTTCATGCCCTAGAGACTGACTCACCTCCACTCCTGCCACCAGGGTAAGCTCTACTGTGTTGCCCAGGCAAGGCGCAAGGCCTAGTCTCCTGAGTGCTGCAGCCAGGGAGGGGCAGGGCCAGCTCTCCCTCTCTCATGACCCTGGGGCTAACTCTCCTGCCTGCTGCAGATGGCGAGGCATGAGGGGTGACAGAGGACATTTAAACTACTTTATTAATTAAATCTGTTCTAAAGAAATTTGTTCTTCACATATGTGTGAAGTGCATACTGACCACTCTCGCACTGGCCTCCTTACCACCCCTGTCCACCTCCTTCCCCTGTAAACCTCTCTCTTTGCTTCATGTCTATTTGTTTTGTTTTGTGACCAACTGAGTTTCACCAGAGCTGTWTTCATGAAACCTCAGCTTTGGAATTAATTTATGGAGCCTGGTGTGCAGCAGTGGGCACACAACTCAAGATAATGACTTCTCTTCATCCAGAATCTGTCATTAGACAGTAGCTCAGAGGGAAAGAATAAAGCCCTGTGAACCCCTCTTCCTTTCATGACTAATGGTTGCTAGGATCAGTCCTGTCTGGGCCTAGTGCAGGTGACCACAGCTCTTGTGAGTTAATGATGATGCTGTTATGTGAAGTCTACAGAATGGCCTGTTGCAGCCCCTCATCCTGTATTCTCACTCTTACATACTTCCTGGCTCCCACTCTACAGTGTTCCCTGAGCCTTGGAGAGGGTAGAATAAATGCTTATTTAAGGCTGGACCTACATCCATGGCACAATCATTACATCTTGGGACTCTACAAGTCTCTGCATTTGCTAAGGTTCAGTGGAAGGAGAGGCATCTCTGCTTAAGGTTGGGAGTGACTTTTGTCTATTTAGATGCATAGATATTTAGAAGGCAGTTTGCTGCTGTTAGTTTAGTTAAACAATGGTAATAAGTCCCTTGTCTGGGATACTCAGATTTTACAGAGGTTCTTTTACCTGTTAGTGGTTCCCTTTCCTACTCAAGTAGTAACTTGGGCATGGAAGACCAGGAAGACTTACTTAGAATCAGTGGATATTGTAAATCTTTTGTTTATATTCTAGACAAGGGCCCTGGTCAGAGCAATCCATTCAGCCAGTTATTCCTCCAGTAGGGGCCTGACTTCAATTAACCCCAGTCAGTGAGACTACAGCATATACCATAGTGAAGAAAATGGCTTCTGTCTATAAACCAGGTAGAGTATACGTTGAGAACAGGTCCTTCCTTAAGGTCCAGTCTGTTGACATAGGCAACACTGAAGACCCGAGGCCATCATAGAGAGGTGACTGACCCTATATCCTGTGAGAATGGAAAAAAGCTAAATGAATGTACTGATGACATATCTTTGGACTATTCATTCTGGGATTTCTACCTTTATATCATGGTTATCAGCAAGATAAAATATTCACTTAGTTTTTAACAGGCTAGAAATTGGCTGGTATGTGTACATAGTAATGCTTTCCCCCAAAGAGATTTGGGTTCTTTCCTCAAGTAGAAGAGACACTATAGCAAAAGCCCAGAAACAATCAAGGTTAACCATGACCACAGAGTCTAGTTTCATTGATAGGTATCCTCCAGGCTATGACATGGACTCCACTTTTCAATTGAGAACACCTATGTCCACTCCTCTTTGCTCAGGGACATAAAAGGGTCACGGCAGGTAACATCAGTTATTTCACTTGATTGAATAAGGAACTTGATAATGAGGTTCAGATTAGAGACTCCTGCTTTTCTTCTTTTCGGGCCTCATACAGTGGCTTTGTTAGTCCTATGCATTCCAGGATCCTCAAGTGGTAGTAGCCAGTCAGGCTTAGGTAGTTCCTATGTTGGGGAATAACACTTGGAGAACTGCTTGGATGTAACTGAGAGAGACTGTTCTCTTGGAGTGATGACAAGACCCATGTATGCTACTCTTTGAGACAATAGTTGGTCATTTTTCTTCAAGACTCAGTACTCTCAACCAGCCAGGAAATTGAAATTGAGGGCAACCCTATGTAGCATTTAGCCAGATCTCATGGTGTTGAATAAATTGAAAGGTTGTAATATATTATAAAATATCCTCACCCAGTAGGGACATATCCCTCAGACATTGTATGAATGTCTGTCCCAACAGATGAAGGCTATCTAGGAATCTTTGCATCAAGACAACCCAAATCATCTATTGATGTTCCCCAGTGGAAAAGAATCGCTCACAGGCAAATAGATATTGAGGATCTGGCCATACTAGTGTACAGAAAAAGGCATTCTTTGGATCTAATATCAAAGACCATTGGTTTCCTACTAAGGATTGATACTACTAGGGAGAGGAGAATAACAAACCTCTTGAGGTCCTGTACCAACAAACACTCCCCATTCATGCTCTTTATTGCTCAGATGAGGATGTTGACTGAGAAGGAAGAGAATGTTGCATGAGAGGTACAGGGTACCTAAAGCCTGTTGAAGGATCTGACTGACAAGTGGCTGCATGGGTTGGATGCCYGCTATGGTCTCCAGCCTAAAGGGCGCTATTTATTGTGGGGGAGCATAGAAGGGTTCTTTACTTGAAAATGTTATGAGAGGCACCACTTTTTGTCCTCCGAGGAATCCCTGGGTCTTAGACAGCTGCATCAACCTCCAATTAATTTTTCCCCAGTGTGGAGAAAAGGGAAGATCACATCTGAGCTAAATTTTGGGGAAAAAGGCCTCTATAAGATTTATATGCAATTTCCCCTTAGGTTTTGGTAGGATACCCTATCTAGTGAGCA
This sequence comes from Apodemus speciosus, assembly GCA_002335545.1. Taxonomy (NCBI): domain Eukaryota; kingdom Metazoa; phylum Chordata; class Mammalia; order Rodentia; family Muridae; genus Apodemus; species Apodemus speciosus. The sequence continues at coordinate 93,621 of BDUI01000530.1, read as the reverse complement.
ATGCAACACTGTGTCATTACCCAAAAGAGTAAAACTCTGAGCCAAAAGATAGGGGCCATAAAGCATTGGGTTTGGGGATTCCCTTCACCTCTAATTACCTGGTAAGAAGTGATCACCAATTTCCCAGGGCAAAGTGAAAACAGAGTAGGAGGCACCAGCATACACTAAGAATAGAAGCTCCCCACCTATTAATAACCAGAGTCAACTTTGACTCTTCCTGCTTGATAGAAATGAAAGTCCTTGGTGCCATCAGGGGCCATAGGCTTCATTGGAACATCACAAGGAACTCAGCCACCAGTTCCATCCTGGGCCTCCTTCAGCTTCCAGAACAGTCCCATTACTGATGTTTCATTTGGTCACAATATAGGCATAGGTTCTAAATCCCTTATTTGGACATTATTGTTTCCACTGGCCTGGCCTGTGATATAAGTGGCAGAGGGCATGGATGGTACCTATCTTCAGCGTGGCCAGGAGTTGAGCTTGCCTTTTCTTCTCACACACTCACTTTGGATTTTTATTTCCTTTTCATGACCTCAATTGTAATAAATGGGGGTGGTCATTTATTGACCTCCAGATCCAAGGCTGACTTTTGGAATTTTGGTGGATGTCCAAAGCTGACTGGATGATAGAGACATATTTAAGAATTATTTGTCCTTCTATACTGCTAGGACTTAGTGAGATATGCTCTATAAGAACCTTTTTAACCTCCTCAGGAAGGAAGTGACATCCTTTTATGCCCCCATGATCTATGGTAGACAGTTTAATATAACCAAGGGGCTTGGTCTGACTATTTCTTAGTCCTTCCACTAGGCAAACTCTCTGAAGTCTCTGTACTGGTTATAGTCCCAATCAAGGTCATTGGAATGAACTGCTGTGTCCCCAACTGGATATGCCATGAGGTCCATAATAAATATCTAAGTTATCCCTAAACCTTTGTCCAGCCTCCAAGATCCTTTGTCTTGCAGATCTGAATGGGCTATATCCTAAAATAATGGTAATATCCTTCCAAGTCAATTTGAAATCCTGAGTTAAATGTGTACTTGTCAGGATTAGGTCCTGCTTTATCTACTTGAGATCTTATAAGGAGATAGGGATATATCTTTGGATTTGGTCCAAATCAACTTTTGATTCCCACAGAGGACAGTTTTGTGAGCCCCAGAATGAGGAGAGCAAGGGGTGGTGAAAATGAAGGTTTAAATAGTTCCAAGGGCTCCTTGGTGGGTTAGACCTCCTTTCCCAGGCCCAAATTGGGTCAGGGTGACAGTATGGAGGTCTCCTTTTTGGTCATAAATATGGGGTCAACCCAATAATTGAGACACAGAACAGATTGGCCACTCAAGCACAAAAAGCTCGGGCATATGAGGCTTCATTCCACGTGGCCTCCTTCCTGCGAAACAAACCCTGCCCTTACATGGTGTTATATTTGAAACTGCTATTTTCTGGCCATGTTTCTCTAAGCCCCTGCTTAGACTGCAGCCAAGCTGTATTGCAGAAGAAAAGAACTCACCTGTTTTTTGTTTGCTTGCTTTGAGAAAGCCTGGCTCAAGGTTAACTCAGGTCTTTAGGAATGCTCAAAGGGGTGTGGAGATGAGGTATCAGCAGGGTAGACAATGTTTGTGAGATGTGTTTCTACTCAGGACTCCTTTAGATCACTTTTGGGCACACTCCTCTGTAAATGCTTGGCCTCCTTACGGGGTCATCTGGAACCCTTCATGCATCCTTTGGGATGGATAATCCTCCGTTGTGATCCACAGGCAACTGGTCTGTCTCCATGGATCGCCCCTGCTAGATCCCTGTTTCCCTCCTCCACTTGCCTATGTTTTCCTCCAGAACATCTGACAGTCCAATTCCTAATATGTTTTAGACCTAGGGAGTTTCTCTCTGAAACCTGTGGTCCCTTTTCCCAGATATGGTCCTGGTGTTGGAGAATGGTGAGAGCCTTGTGGCTTAGGCCTCCACTAGTCTAGTCATCTGATAATAGGTGAGGTGCTGAAGACAGGACAGAGCCACCACAGAGTAATGTATGTCCTCCCTCTACTCAAAAGCCTGCCACCAGTATAGGTCTCTTAAAATGTCTAGACAATAGGGACAAAGACCCTTATAAAGAGGGGTATTAAGCTATGTACCCTGACAAAGGCCTATGGCTTTGCCAGGGCCCATGCTAGAGTTTCATAATAGAAGGGAGCTTCCTGGGTAAAAGAGGAGAGGACTAATTCTGAAGACCTGAGAATAAAGGTTGCCAAGACTTCATCTTGTAAAGCTCTCGGCTCATCTCCTCRCAGCCAATGCTACCAATTGAGTGGAATGGCTCAAGGAGCTCCCGATGTCCTTTCAGGACATGAGCAAGGTAACAAAGGGGTTTCATCTGGGGAAAGATGTAGAGAAAGGAAGAACACAGGGTTTCCTGAGGTAGCAGGTTTTCAGTAAAGGGCCATGGAAATAACACCCAGAAGAAGCAGGGCTGGAGGCTGGAAGGCAGGAGGCTTGCAGTGGTAGATACTGAGGATGAGGAAAGTGTCTCAGTCAAAAGAGTGTATCCTAGCACCCTGAGAGGTAGAGCAGAGCGATGAGAGTCTACCTGAGCCCCTACCCTGGAGAGAGGAGACTGAAGGACGTGTGCTTTACAGCCCCTATGAAAGATCCAAGCTCCAGCACCACATGTTTTGAGAGACCCCCTGTTTCCTCTGTTCTGAACCCCAGCAACAGTCTCAGGTCTTCAGTTCCTAAAAGAGAAGGAAATTTTTTCATAGTACTATAAAACTGGCTACAAGCCTGGTAGCTTAGGAGGTCATAAGCCCTCCTGGGGAAGCTTTTACTGTTATTTTTTTTTTCTAAATGGACAAGCTGTACCCATCCAACTGCCTTCTAACTAATTATGCTTATAACCATAGATTAAAGCTACTCTCTGCTTTAGTCAGAGAGGCTTTGCTCTGCACTCTGCAACACTGACTGCAGAGACACTTAACTGATCAAAGCGCTGAGAATAAGTGACCCTTGAATGCTCAGCCCTAAATGGGGCATCTATATTACATAGTTCAAGGCCTTGGGAACGTTGAAGGGGAGGGGATGGGGGAGATTTTAAGAGCTGGAGAGTAGTGTAGAGTGCTATGAAATGCTGCTGCCTTCTTCATATCACACGGCAGTGGAAAACATTAACACACACAACCATGATGCACATGAGATTGAGCCCATCAACACTTGTATTTTGAGACAGTCTCTCTCATTGAGCCTGGAACTTCCTGTTTCAACTAGAGTGTTCAGCCTGCAGGAATCCAGAATCCACCTATTTCAATTAACCTGCCTTATGTTGGGGCCAGGAGGTGGAGTGTAGTGTTAAGACATATACTGCCACACCCAGCTTTTACAGGGATGTTCAGGATCCAAACTCARGTCCTCATGTTAGCACAGAAACTACTTCACTCACTGAGCCATCCTACTTCTGTGTTTATACTTAGAATGAACCAAATGCTACTATGTAGAATGAAGCCACTCAGGGAAAGGCACAGCTTAAGAAAACCAGTGTTTTACACAGTATAGAATAACTCAAACTAGGGCACAGCCTGATCTTTCCAGGTTACCTATAAGAGCATGGGTGATCCTGAACAGAGCTGTATTACCACTGTGTTGATTAAGATGGATAATGGCCATGCTATGCCCCAAGGACGGTGTTCTATTATAGTAGTCCAGATTGTCTTAGAACTGTTAATTGTTTGGCTAGCACCTTCCTGAAGGTATGTGCTACCAACCCTGGCTTGGTTGTCAGTTGGAGCTTTACAGCAGAGATTTTCAACCCATGGGTCACAACCCCTCCGACAACCCTCCATCTCCAAAAATATATTACAGTTCATATCAGTAGTAAAATTACATTTATGAAGTAGCAACCAAAATAATTTCAGGGCTGGGGGTCACCACAATGTGAGGAAGTGTGTTAAAGGGTTGCAGCAGTAGGAAGGTTGGGAGTCAAGTCATGAAACTTGCATTGATCATTGATATTATATAGAGTTTCCTTATGAGGCATTTCACCGAAGTACACAAACTGGTTACATTATGCCCTCCACTAGAGGCTTTGCTTTTGAAAGACCCTTGGGCCCATTTTGTCTAACAAGCCCTACATATCTTTTCAGATTCCGTTTCAAACTGTTTGATAAGTTTGTTCGTATATCATCTGCATAAATTTGCTACCCATAAAATATGTCTTTTGCGGGGATGTGGGACAATCTATTTTCATTTAAGTTAGTAATTAAGGGACATTGCGCATGGTAACATTATCTCAGCTTTCAGTATGCTTTTTCCTCATGAGCATTTTTATCCTCAAGTGATAATTTGGTGGTTAAGAGCACTGTTTGCTCTTCCAGAGGTCCCGAGTTCAATTCCCAGCAGCCACATGGTGGCTCACAACCATCTGTAATGAGATCTGACACCCTCTTCTGGTGTGTCTGAAGACAGCTACAGTGTACTTTCAAGTGATAATTTGGAAGAAGATGAGTAAAGATATTTCCTGATAAGATTAGACAGTTTTTCCACATTTTTGGTGGGAAAAAAGAAAGCAAAATGACCATGAGTCAAAGGACCTCTGTGAAGGAAAGAGCTGCATCTTAGAACTGTATCACTTGTTAACAAAATGGGATGGGTGGGGAAGTGGTGGCACATGCCTTTAATCCCAGCACTCTGGAGGCAGAGATGACAGAAGGATCTCCGTGATACTGAGGCCAGGGCTACACAGAGAAACCCTGTCTCGAAAATCAGAAAAACAAGCAAACAAATGGAGTGGGTTCCATGTGGTGGTGGCTCATACTTCTAATGCCAACACTCATTAGGATGAAGCCAGAGGAGCTGAGACTGGGAGAAATTTTTCTTTTTTTAGTGCTGTAGTCACTGGTAAGTTGTTGAGCCTTGGTTACATAGTTCCCAACCAGCTTGGGCTACAGTGATAAGACCCTGTTTCAAACCAAACCAAACCAAATCAAATGAAACCAAACCWAACCAAAATGGAATGTGTATTGCCATGTTTTGGATATGCCTTAGAGCCCCCTCTAAGGTTTCATCTGGTGAGATCCCGTCCCCATTGCGAGATGGTAAGAGGTTAGAGATTTAGTGACTATGGCATCTGGGGTTGGGGTACTTTGGAACATGGTTAGGGTTAGACAAAGTTTTAAAGTTAATCCTTGCCCCCCCCCATGCATAAACAATGGTGGCTTTGTTGTAAGACATGATCAGAGAGGCATACCTGTGCTCCCTTTCTTTTGCCATATGAAACTCTATGCCATTTTGAGGCTCTGTCAGAAGAAAGTCATGCTCAGTGTAGCCTCTTAACCTTCAGTCAGAACCATAGGCCACAATAAACTTTTCTCCAAATGTAGCCTGCTTCATGTAGTTCATAGTAACAATGAACAAAATAATATAGGTGGCAGTGTTTGGGGAAAAGAAGGAGGTTGATAGATAGGCTGAGTCTGAGTCGAAGATCGTCTAAATGTGTATTTAATTTATTTTTAAAGCAGATAACAGGTTTKGTTTTGTTTTGTTTTTTGTTTATTTATTTATTTTGGAGAAACATCTTCCGTAGCCTGCATGTCCCCTGTTCCCTTTCTGAAAGGCAACTGGTGTCAGTTTCTTGATTGTGTTTTCAGAGGCGCTTTATGAATATTGAATCACATGTATTTCCTAAGACTCTGAAAATTCAATAATGACAGAAGAAGCAGGACAACCTATGCCTTAATTTTTGTCAGCTATTGTAATAAATTGCCATAAACTGTGTGACTTAGCATGACAGAAGTATATTCTTTCTACTTGTAGAAGTTCAAAAATCAAGTTGTTCACAGGGATGGATCATTTCTGAATGTGCTCAGGAAGAATTCTTCCCTGATTCTTTTTGGTTTCTGGTGAGTAAAATGAAATCCAACCCAGACTATGAACTTGGTTCAATATAAATTGGACCATTGGTATTATATATGCATGTTACACATTTTTATGTGAGTCTGACTTAGAAATACATGCTAATTCTGGGTTGCTGTGTTCCAGTGTACTTCTTGGGGGTAATAGGAGAATGAGGGCTTTCAGCCATCTTGGAAAATCCTGGAGCTAAAACAACGATTTTGTGATATCTTTTAGTTTCAAAATGTTTTAATTATGTGTATAGGTGTGGGGGAAGGTAGGTACACAAGTATTCAGGTGACTGCAGAAGTTAGAAGAGGGCTTTGGATCCCCTGAGATGGGAGCTACAAGTGGTCATAAGCCACCAAATGTGGGTGTTGGGAGCCTAAGCTGGGTCCTTTGCAAGAAGAGTATGGACTCTTAACTGCTGGGTCATCTGTCCATCCAAAGGTGAGGTCTTTGAGGGAGAAAGAAAAAGCCTGTGGGCCTTTTGACTCCAGGGAAAAGCGACTACTCAAAGATATCTTTGTTAGTATACAGGGGAAGAGAAGAGAAATTGGAGTATAAGGTTAGCTCTTTCTGGCAGTGGCCGTAGGACTTCTTCAAGGACAACTTTTGAGTTCTATTATATGCCATTGTCACAGATATTATTGGTGCCGAGTCAGACTCCCTTGGAACATCTGCATACCCATCAGTTTCAGGGAGTGTTCATTGTCCACAACTCAGCCATCTCTGAAAAGGTCTGTTCAACACAATTGGCATCTCCTTTTCTGAGTTAGTGCTGCTGTAATTCATTTTCTGATGACTGGGACCCATGAAGGATTGAGGCCCCCAGTTTTCCACATAGTTCTATCTTCTAGGGCTTATTGTACTTCAGATTTTCCAGTGGGGCCAGAGATTGCTGTGAAGGTAGCTCCTTTACTGCTCTAGCCTACTTCCTGCACTTCTCTTGAAATAGGAGCTACCTTTCCTTCAGCAGTAAGAGCATGACCCATTGTAGGTCATGAGTTAAGCTCTCCCAAATGGGCAAGTGACTCCTTTGTTGGGATGAAGGAGCATTCATAGGACATATGCACTTCTTACTGGCTTGCCATGGTGATCTCAGACATGATCAATCTCACTAAAAATGACCTCAATTTCCATGTAGTTCTCACTATAAACCCCATAAAAAAACCACTTAGTTCAGTGGTTCTCAATCTCTGGGTTTCGACCCCTTGAGGTTGCACATGAGATATTCTGTATATCAGATATTTACTTTACAGTTCATAACAGTAGCAAAATTAGTTATGAAGTAGTAACAAAAATAATTTCATGGTTGGAGGTCACCACAATGTGAGGAACTGCACTGAAGGGTCACAGTATTGGAAATGCTGAAAACTACTGTCTTAGTGGGTCAAGGTGACTGTATTCCTCCTTTGAAGCCCCTCCCTTCCCCTTTTTTCTTAATAAATCTATGCTCAGGACAATAGAAATGATTAAGAGTTCCTGCTGCTCTTGTAGAGTGCCTTGGATTGGTCCCCAGCACCTCGGCGGTGGGGGGGGGGGGAGGAATCAATGCCTCTTCTGACCTCTAAGGGCTCCTACATACAAGTGATACACATACTCACAAATTTAAATAAATAAATATTTAAAACTAATTGCCTTTATGCATTTTCTGAATTTCTTTATTCTTCTGGGGCATAAGAAGTTGAATTCAAAGGCCACTGGTTAGGGTGGCTTTGGTGGCTACTGAGTTTCTGTGAGTTAAGGCCACCAAGAGCTGAGAAAGGGCTCCATCTCACTCAAAGAACACAGATCACGCCCCTCAAGGTTGACCACCCCTAAATCACGAGTGTGAGAATCCTCAAGATGTGATACCTTCTTCCATGTATCTAGTTTCATTATCACTGATAACTCTTTCCTTTTTTTTACGTATTATTTTCTTTATTACTATCTTATTATTTCATGCTACATTCTGGAAAGGAAGAATGGTGATCAGAGCTACCCTCTGGGCAAAGTAATAGAAATGAACAAAGCAGGAATGCACAGAGATCAGACTCTGAGAGTCAGTGTGACCAGCAGCAAGGTCAGCAGTGGTCCCATGTGTAGGTGGAGGGAGACCGAACCATGGAAAGACCCAGGCTTTCCTTTTTACTTGTGAAAAGGAGTCCGAGTAAATCCTGGAGTAGACTTTTACTAACAAATGAGCTAGGCTTTGAGTCTTTGTCATCTGGGGACCAGGAGTAAATTGGCCGCATCCCTTTCTGTCTAGGTTGTTGGTATATTAGTTTCTAATTGCTGCAGTAACATGTTACTCCAAATTTTCTACCTTGTAAGTCTGGAGGTCAGGGTCCACAATGGATTTTGTACTCCTTCCCGATGCTCTAAGGACATTTCTTTGCCTTTTCTCTGTACAGATGCTGCCTTTATGCTTTGGTTCATGGACCCTTTCTTTTCATTTTTCTTCTTTCTTTTTTTATTTTGAGACATGGACTAATGTACCACAGTCTGGCCTTGAACTTGCTATGTAGCCAAGAATGACCTTGAACATCTGATCCTCCTGCCTTCCCCTCCCAAATTCTGGGGTTATACGTGTGTGCCACTATGCACAGCTTTGTGTGGTGCTGGAGGTCAAACCCAAAGCCTTGTGCATGCTAAACAAACACTCTACTTTTCAAGCTATACCTTTAGCCCCGCTTGTTTGTTTGTTTTGAAGTAGCAGCATCTCATGTAGTCAGGACTAGCCTCAAAGTCACTCAMTATGCAGCTGAGGCTGGCCTTGAATTCCTGATCCTTCTTGCGCTCAAGTTCTGGAACTATATGTATGTCCTAGTTTGGTTTCTGTTGCTGTGATAAAACACTGACCAAAAACAATGTGGGGGTTAGATGTCTTATTTTACCTAGCAGGTTACAGTTTATTATCAACAGAAGCCAAGACTGGAATCTGCAAACAGGAAGTGGAAGGTAAGAACTGAAGCAGAAACCGTGGAGGAAGGCTGCTTACAGGTTTGATTCCACGACTCACAGTCTGCTTTCTTATACAACCCAGAAGTGGGCCCTCCCACGTCAATCTTTTTTTTAAAAAGCCCTGCAAATACACCCCTCAGAACAGCTGTATAAAGGCAATTCCTCAGAAGAGACTTCCTCTTTCTAGGTGAGTGGTTCTGAACCTGTGGGTCACCACTCCTTTGAGGGTACATGTCAAAAAGCCTTCGAATAGGGGTCACAGAAGACCACCAGAAAACACAGACATTTACATCATGATTCATAACAGTAGAAAAATTATAGTTATGAAGTAGCAATGAAAATAATTTTATAGTTGGAGTTACCACAACATGAGGAACTGTATTAAAGGGTTGCAGCATTAGGAAGGTTGAGAGCCACTGCTCTGGGTAACTCTAGTTGGAGTCAAGTTAATAAAAACATGCATAAGGCACGATACACTATGTCTGGCTTCTCCTTACTCTTTTAACATGAATTGGTCTCTGCAAGGAATTGAAAGTAGATCTTGGTAGGCCTGCCCTCTACTACTACTAATGCCATGAGTCTGTGGACCCAGAGAGTATCAGAGCTGTGCAATATGATAATGCCAGTTCATGGACAAATCTTTCACTTGGAATTGTTCAAAATGGCCTAAAAGTTTTTTTTTTATTTATCTATTTTGTGTGGGGTGTGTGTTTGCAAGTGTACCATGGAGGCAGTTAGAGGACAATTTTCAGAAGTCAGTTTGCTTTTGCCAGCATGTGTGATTTGGAATAGAACTCCAGCCATCCAACTTGGCCGCAAACACCTCTATCTGATGAGCCATCTTGCTGACCCCTTCATACTGACTCCTCAGCTAGATCTTTTGGGAACTCATCAAAGTCACAAAGAATAGGATGAAATAACTCCTCTGTGGTCACTCAGGGCGATTTTGTACCCTGGGCTAATAATTTATAGTCATTAATGAAAATGTGGAGTCAGGGGAACAAAAGCAGCTTCAAACCTACATCAGCCTCAATTTCAAAGTCTCTCTCTTCTCTGATTTGTCATGACACTCTTTGTAATCCTTTCGACATCAAAATCAAGTTCAGCATGCCTGACTCTTTAGTCCATACAAATGGATCCTGAAAGCACTTTCTGGCAAGGCACTATGGTAAGGTGGCTTTGTTTCTTTTGCTGTTAACTAAAAATCTGTTACAGACAGCAGTTCATGATTAATGTCAGCTGCAGAAGAGCTGGTGTCAGGGAGTGCTGTCATTTGATAGAGTAATTTTTCTTTTGCATTCCTCAAATCACTGTCAAAGGTCATTGAGAGTGAATTTAGCTCAGCATTATTTTGTCCAGTAAGGTTTATCTGGCTGAAAAATGTCCTGTTTTCTGTCTATGCATCGGTGTTCTGATAGGAAAGAAATAATTTGGGCTTTCAGCAAGGACTGTATAGGGTTTTTTGCCCCTGATACCTTCAGTTCATGCTTTTTAGTTTCTCCTTCATCAATCTCTCCCCTTCCCTCCCCCTCCAGCTGTTTAAATTCATTAGCCATTTTGTTCTTTTAGCACGCTGTGCTGGTGCTTCTTGCCCTTGCCAGAATAGCAGCTGAACTATCACTTGGGTGCTTTGGGAAGAGCTAAAGCTAGAAAGGTAGACTGCACTTCTCTTCAGATTCATCCAACAGCTTAGGAAGCCTTCTGTGAAGCTTTGCAGCTTCTATTCCAAATATCAATTCTAACCACATAGAAGTTCATTGAGTTGTGTAGACTTTGGGTCTAGGTGATTTTGGTGAGTGATGCTTTTATTTATTTGTAAGCCGTTTTAAATAATAAGGTTTGTACAATTAACAAAAGAGCCTCTGAAGGCTTTGTATTGATTGCTGTCTCATTTCTCATAAACCTACTGGCTATTTTCTCAGCACCACTTTGGGTTGAGCTATCTGTTGCTGATGACAATTCATTATTTCCAATATAAGACAGAAAAATGTATTGATTAAAGTTCAAACCCATGCACACTGCTTAGTCGATTTCCCAATCTGAGATGTGAATTCTGTGACCTTGATAAATTCTAGGCATCACTAACCTGCTTCAGGAAATCAAGTGGCTGCTTCCAAGATATTTCTCAGGTCTTCAATCTTTCTTGCTATTGGAATGGAGCAGTTTTGTACAGGGTAAGAATGTCCTTTCTTACTATGCTTCCTTCAATCCTTGAGAATATAAATGAGTTGATGATTAGGGCTGTGGAGCATATAGGAGTGCCTGTCAGTCTAATAGCTTTCTGAGATTTGAGCTATTTATTCCGCCAGCTCAATGTTTTCCACTGCCAGGAAGAAATTTAGTAAGATTAGAAACCCTGTGTTGTTCTTCACTTGGGCATTGTTTTGCAAAGGACTAAAGAGAAATGCAATCTGAAACCAAATTTTTCTTAAATAATAATAGGTTTTAAGGGGGAAATATAATCAGAGTGTAGTGGCCCACATCTGTAATCCCAGCGCTTAGGAAGCTGAGGCAGGAGGATTCTGTGGAGTTTTAGGTCAGGCTAGGTAGGCTACATAGTGAGCTCTAGGCCAGCATGGGCAGCAGTGTCTAAACAAACAGAAAAGAAGAGAGGGAGAGAGGGAGAGGGGGAGGCAAGAAGACATTCTTCCCTAGAACTACGGCCAGTTGTGTGTAGCCTTGCTGTGAAGGGCATGGTGCTGGGAATGATGCTGCGGCTTTCTGGAAGCCTCAATTGATTGCATTTGGCACCAAGGTTCAGCTTTAAAAAATAATCTCTAGTATTCAAATTTGTGGCTATGAAAAGCTCACAGTTAAGGAAACAATGCCGAATGGTTTGGTGGCCACTGAAATATGCATGGGATTTTATATTTTATTTTATTTGGCTCTATTTTATTTTGTTGAGCCAGGAACTCATATAGCCCAGGCTGGTCTTGAACTTGCTAATGTAGTAGAGGTGGACCTTAAACTCCTACTCCTCCTGCCTCCACCTTCTGAGTAAGAGGATTACAGACCTATATTATATTACCATACCAGGCATAGATAGGACTTTAGGCATAGAGATCCCAGGGAGACAAAGGTGGATCATTGGCTATAATGTTAAGACCAATTCTTAGCCTTGGATTCAATTAGGCTTATTGCTTAAATGTTCTTCGGCCAAATATGATCAGACTGCTAGTTGGATAAAATAAGGTTAAAAAAGGAAATGAAAAGTTGCTGTCTTCTTTAAGTAACAATGTGCTATTACAGAAAATCAGCAAAATTGCTTTAGAGCCTAAGTCATGTGACAGACATGTTAAAAAAAACTTCACACAATGGGCTCTGCAAATACATTTGCATTAAATAAAACATTGTTTAAGGTGGCAGTAGATGTGAGGTAGATAGAAAATACTGTCTCCATTCAGAGCCAATAACCTAAACAAAATATTCGGACACACAATTTACAAATAAAAATTCAAGGTTACTAGTTTTTTTTTTTTAGAAAACAAAAGCAAAGATAATAACTACATGATACCGCAGTTAAAAAGTTAATTATCTTACAAAATTTCAAACATAGCAATATTAGTGGAAATAATATAATGAACACCCTCTCCTTCCTTGCCAGCATGCCTATTAGCCATTTGTTGCCAGTCTTTCAACTTCTTTCAGAATAGCGGATGATCGCAGTGCACACCTGGATCTGCAGTACGAGGAAGCCAGGAGAGGAGGAGTGCTGCATGCTGGGGTCTGCTTGGGGCTACATACTGAGATCCAGTTCACAAAGAAGCAAAGGGGTTGGAGAGATGGATCATCAGTAAAGAGCACTTAATGTTCTTGCCGAACACCTGAGATAAGTTACCGGCACCCATATCGGACAGTTCACAACCTGTAATTCCAGTTCCTGGGGGGATCCGATGCTTTTCATGTCTGCATGGGCTCCTGAGATTCCCCCGTGTGTGTGTGTGTGTGTGTGTGTGTGTGTGTGTGTGTGTGTCTGTCTGTCTGTCTGTCTGTCCGTCTGTCTCTGTCTCTGTCTCTGTCTCTCTCTATGTTTGTGTCTGTCTCTGTCTCTCACACACAGCAAAAATGAAAGAAAGAGGGAGGAAAAGAAGGAAGGAAAGAAGAGAAATACTTCAGTCACATTGTGTAGGCTTCCTATGCAATTCCACTGTTTATTCAGTTCTATTACTAATGGACCTTAAGACATTTCATCTTAACTTCAGTAGCTTTTCTTCCCTCTTTCTTCCAGGAAAAGATAAGCTATTAGCCTGAGATTTGCCATTTCCTCTTCTGTCCACTTCAAAATGCCTTCTTTGTCTCAGAATTCCATTCCATTTCTTTTATTCTCTTACTATTTTTTTCTTCTTGCAAAAAAAATGTACTTTTTGTATGACTCGCCACCTGAGTATTTGGTCACATCTGCTGCCTTTAGAATTTTGTTCTATTAATTTCCCCTCCTCCATATAAGTTTTTGTTGTTCATTATTACTTTGAATCGTCTTAGGCACTAAAGAACAAGGAGGGGGGCTGGGAGGCTTGGAGAGGGGGGAAACTGCTGTCAGGATGCAGTGTATGAGAGACGAATAAATAAAAAGAAATTTAAAAAGTGGATCTCTTTGTCTGAGGCTAAGGCTCAACTAGAGAGCATGGTCTTCACTGGGGGTAGGGTGATGTGTTTATTACTGGTTCATAGGAGCCAATTATAGCAAAGAAACTCCAGTAGCAGACGGCTGAGAGATTTTCTGAATACTATCAGATTTGCATTATATAAAGTCTTCAGTAGAGTAAAAGACTTGTTTTTTTTTTTTTTAATGCCATGAGGACTTCTAGCCAACGTGTTTTAGAATTCAAAGCTTTCTAGCTCTGCCTCGCTTTCTCTTTTTGCTGTCTAATTCTTCCCAGTGGCTTTCCCATTTAGGAGTACCAAGAAGAGCTATTCAGCACCAGAATAATCTTGTCCATTCTGTCACCCCTTCCCCTCAGCTGTAAGAAATGGCAAGCCATCCTCTCCATGTTCTTCTCATTCTCCCCCCCCCCACCCCCAGCTCAGAAGCTAATGCAGTGGAGAGTACCCACTTGCCTTTTTTCTCTTTCTGTTTCCCATCTCATGCAAGCAACTTTTTTTTTTCTGAGCAGAAATCTCAGCCTCAGTTGCATTCTTACTGCCCAGGGCCAGAGTCCTGTGACTGACACCACAGTCTGCTTAAGATCTCACCCAATGCATGCCGCCTTCACAGACTGTAACACATGCGCCCTCCAACAACCATTTCAGGCACACCACCATGTTCTTGGAGACTTATCACTCTATGCCACTGAGGAAGATGGCCTTCTTGGAGTTTCCACCTTCAGAAAGAGCAGCCTTAGTTGTGTGTCTTTTTTTCCCCACAGCAAGGACAATACACTTGCCACTGCAACAAGAGGACATACTGAGTCACGCAGTGGTGGCGCACGCCCTTAATCCCAGCACTTGGGAGGCAGAGGCAGGCAGATTTCTGAGTTTGAGGCCAGCCTGGTCTACAGAGTGAGTTTCAGGACAGCTAGGGCTATACAGAGAAACCCTGTCTTGAAAATAAATAAATAAATAAATAAATAAATAAATAAATAAATAACCAAGAGGACATGCTGCTCCAGGCAGCATGGGAAGGGACAGCACTATGGGGACTTGCAGATCTTCTACCCACACACAGTTTGCATTGCCTGCAGTCTCATCGCTCACAGCAGAGACCACACAAGTGAGCATTTCTCCCTAACTCAACTTGTATTCTGTCCTGTCCCACGTTGAAAGCCAACTCTTGTGTGAACTTCTAGTGAGGAGATTAACAAGGGTCTAGTCACGCCAGAAATGACACCAGTGACAGACAAGATAACTGATTTCATGCAGGCCTATCATGGTGAGTTGTTGAATTGAGGTAGAGTGATTTACAGAAGCATGAACGAAGGCTGATTTGCACCAGCATTTCAACTTAGAAATGGCTACATCACAGGAGAAAATTTCTCTTTCTCAGCTTTCTCAGCAAACCATCCATTTCCTAGATATTCTTGAAAAGAGGCAGGGCTTTATGAGCCTCTCCCTTCTGACACTTAACTGCTCATATATCCTTGAGTGGGGGGGCATTTGTGAGCCTCTACTCTAGCAATAGTTAGCTCTTTATACATTCTCAGCGAAGAGTGGAACCTCAGGACATTCTCTTCTATCAACAGTTAACTGTCTTTATAGCCTCAGAGAAGGGAAGGGCCTCGTGAGCCTCCTTCCTCTCAATTGTTAACTGCCTATCCTTGAAGAGGGGTGAGGCTTCTCAATGAATCCCCCTCCATGATGGAACACAACCGGACCCAATCTTATGGCAGTTCTTGTATGTGGTATCACAACTATTGGGAGTTCAGGAGGTCAATGGCCATTTTCTGCCCAGAGGACATCATTCTGCAGCACTCTCAGTCATTGCCTTATCAGAAGAAAATGGCCTCCTAACTGGGATCAAGAACGGGTCAAAGCCATCTGTAAAGAGTTGCATTGAAATGAAGGCACAAGAGTACTCCCCAAACAACCTGTAGCCTTTTGACATAGCTGCTTGGAGCCGGATCAAGGACCAGAAGCCTTGCCTCCAACTCCCAGTTTAGTGCCAGCCCATCCCCAGTGCAATCATATGGCCGAAAATTCAGTAGCTATCTAAGGAATAGTAATTGAATGGATTTTTTAAAAAGCTACCAGAGACATTTGGAGAAATATATTGGTTAAAGGTGACAGTGCAATTGGTCTCCATTGAACTTGCTACTTGTAACTAGCTTCCCTATTGGTACTGCCTGTCACTGTTAACATATCCTTCTATCCATAGCATGGTCTTTGAAAGGAAGCCTAGGTGTGTGTAATACCCATTTTTCTATAGTCTTGGACCTCTGTGAAGGGCAAACTAATGTTTCATTGTGTAAGTATGTTGGCAGTAAATCAGTAATCCAACTATGGTGGTGGTTTGACTTATGTCTGTAATTCCAACATTTTAGGAGACTGGGGCAGGAGGATTACTGTGAGTTTGGGCTACAGAGTGAGACCTTGTCTCCAAAAAACAAACAGACAAACAAACAAACTAACAAACAAACAAAAAACCCAGTAACCAAAGAAAACACTTCCATTTCTCTACTTATAAGAAGATTGCATTCTTTCCCAACATCAATCAGTTCATTATTTCTGTACATCAGAGACGACTTGATTTCATGGCAGCAAGTAGATCGAGTTGTGTTTGTCTCTTTCTATGTTAATTTTTTTCTTTCTTATTTATTTGGGTTTTGTGAATTGAATGCAAGGCCTGGGATATGCCAGATAAGTGCTCTGTCACAGTGTTCTTTTCTGCTCATTCATTCATTCATTCATTCATTCATCTATCTATTCACTAATTTATTTGATTCCATTTTGAGACAAAGTCTTACCTAGTTGCTCAGGATGACCTCCATGCTACTTGGGTTTCTACTGCTGTGATAAATACCATGACCAAAAGCAACTTTGGGGAGGAAAGGGTTTATTTACCTTACGTATTTTGATCAAAGTCCATCACCCACTGAGGGAACTCAGAACAGGGGATCAAGCAGTGCATGAACTTGGAGGCAGGGAACTGAAGCAGAAGCTTTGGAAGAACCTTACTTCTTACTGGTTTGCTCAGCCTGCCTTTTTACAGCACCCAGGACCACCAGTGCAGGGATCGTATCGTCTACAATGAATTGGACCCTCCCCCATCAATTGGGAGAATGCCCCTACAGACTTTTCTACAGGCTAATCTAATGGAGATGTTTTCTACATAGAAGTCTCCTTTTCCAAGATGACCCTGGCTTGTGTCAGGTTGAGAAAAATTCCTAACCAGCACATCCTCCAACTTACAATCTTCCTGTCTTAGCCTCAGCAGCTGCGATTACATGATATGCCACTGTCTGTATTTCTCCCTTTGTGATCCTAAATGGTTTTCCTCTTAAGGAAAGTTGGTTTTGTTCTTACGTTTTAATTCTTTCATTGCACCTATCTATTTACTGTGCCTGCATATGTTTTTGAGAGCGTACATATTCCAGTGCATGTCGGGAGATCAGAGAACAGTTTTTGGAAGATGATGGTTCTCACTTTCTCCCATGTGAGTCTCAGGGAGTGAACTCAGGTCACCAGGCTTAGTGGTGAGTGCTTTCCCATGCAGAGCCATCTCACTCACTAGTCTTTAAAGCATTCTTTTATCCCTTTGTGTGTGTGTGTGTGTGTGTGTGTGTGTGTGTGTGTGTGTGTGATGGTTATGTGTGTACATGAGTGCCACTGAAAGCCTGTAGGGTCAGAGGACAATTTGGGACACTCAATTCTCTCATTCCAGGGTGCTTCCTAGCTGTCAGGGATCAAACTCAGGCTGTCAGGCTTGTGCAGCAAGTATTTTTACCTGTGAAGCCATCTCTTCATCTCCTTCATGGAAATTGTTAACCAACTTTAAAAATCAAGCACATAAAATCCACCAATCCCTGTTTGTTAGGCTCTGTTTTGTTGGAGACAGGAACGCACTGTGCAGTTCAGGCTCACCTTGGACTCAGGCTGATCCTCTTATGTCAGTTTTCCAAGTGCAGAGCTTACAGGCAGGAGCTCCCACGCCTGACCATGAATGTTTTTCAAAGAGAATAAGACTGTGGAAAGGAAGCAGAGGGTTTTCTTTATAGCAATGAATCTCATAATTAATTGATCATCATCTTTGGTTAGTGAGATATTTTTGACCCTGCTAATTGAAAACGAGACTATTTTTGTTAACACAGAATGAAAGCAATCTAATCTGTTTTAGTCTTTGCTTGGGGACCAAATATTAGTCAAGTGAGCATATAGGAATAATTAATCAAAAACTTTAACCAATTGATATTTTAAATGATCTGCTATCCACACTGATTGAGAAAAACTGTTTAAGGGATTGACTTCATCAATAGCAGCTAAACTATTTCAGTGAATCTGAGGAAGGGAAAGAGGCCAGAAGATAAGTTGAAAGCAAATATCATCAATGTCATCATCATCAGTATCATCATCTGAGCATGATGCATTCATTAATTATTACAACCTCATAGATGTCCCATAAAATATAATTTTCATTCCCATTCCATCAACATGAACATCAGTGCTTTAAGATGTTAGAAAATTCAGTCAATGGAAGTAGGAGGGCCAAGATTTAAATGTAGATCTTTGGAATCTTAATACTATGTTTGATGGGCTGTTTTTTTTATTTTATTTTTTATTTTTTGCTGTATCATCTTGCCTCACGCTGTGATTAGTATCAGAAGAAAAATCAGAGTGATGTTAGAGTGTAAAAAAGTGAGTGAACAACTTCCTAGAATGGGTAGATGTCATCCTCAGAGCTTTGAAGATGGTTGTTACACTTTTACTTAAATTGGAAGCACTTGAAGCTTCTAGAGTTGATGGACTGTTTTGGGGTGGAGTGACTCAAGTAGTATTCAGTGAATAGTTGTAGTTTGGGGCTTTACAAATTTTCTCATAAGTATTTGTACTAGTGTTGACCTCAATGGTGGATGCTTGCCTCATACACACGATGCCCTAAGCTCAATCTCAAGTACTGCTCCCCCCCAAAAAAAGGTATGTGCTACCATGGAGTCCTGTTATTTCTCAGGATCTGCAGAAGACTGGCTCCAGGATTCTTGCCCATACACAAATCATGGGTGTTACAGTCATGTATATATATATGCCAATAGTTATTTGAATCATGGGTAGACAGCTCACGAATACAAAGGGTTCTAATTGTACTTAAGTGGATAGCTTCAGAAACAAGGAATCTGCTGCATCCCTCAAATTCTCTTTTCTTGTTGTAGTGCTATGTGTCTTTATCCTGCTTAGCGGTAGCATCAAGTGTTGGGCTAGAGTAACTAGATATTATAACATCACAGTGACATGATGGGACACGGAGGGATGCAGCTGAGCCTTTTTATAAATGTATGGACCACAACACAGAGACATCAGAATAAGAACACCCAAAGCAGTAGTTGGCAAACTTTTGTTTATTTTTTCAACGGTAGAAGGCCAGAAGTATTTTAGGTTCTGTAAGTCATATGGTTTGTCTAGAAGCTTCTCAACTTTATCATTGACTCCAATTTGCTGTTGAAGCAGTCACACACAATGCAGAAACAATCATGCTTGTGTTTCAGGAAACCTCTATTTACAGACAACAAAACTAAATTTTCACATAATTTTCACATCTCGTGAAATACTATTGTTCTTTGATGTTTTTCCAATCATTAAAAAATGTAAAATTAAAAAATCCTTCACTCAGAAGGCACACAAATGCAGGGAAGAGGGAGACCGTGGCCTTGGGCTGTGTTCTGCCTGGAACAAGTAACCCAATGCGTGGGATAAAAGTAGCTATCAGACGAGAGTTGATATAAAAGTTTTAATAACGAATATGCACTGTGGGAGAGACAAACCATGGCCATGTTTATCTAAACAATGATAGAAACGCTGGCTAAACAAAGACAGAGCACAGAGGGCCTGACAGGAAAGAAAAGTTTAACCCTTGAAAGAAGCGAGCAAGAAGGCAAAAACCTGCTGTGTCATGGGACAGAGGCTTTGGCTTTTATTATTTTGGCGGAATCTGTATGTGGCTTGAGGGAACCAACCTAGGAGGCAAGTATAGAGATGATCTGTTAAAGTATCAGTGATGCTCTGGGGTCCTCTGGGGTCTGATCTACCTGCCTAGGAGAGGTTTAGAGATTTGTTTTGAGGACTGATGAAAAGACCAGGCAGTGTAGGACAAGCCTGAAGAGACTCTGACAGACCCAGCTGTCAGGTGGTTCCGATCCCAGAGGACCCCCATGGATCCTAGAGCTCCTCTGATGGACAGGTATCAATACATGAGATTTGGGAACTCTATGTACACAGAGCCCAAATGTATTAGTAATCACTCTTGGACACTTTGAAATAAACAAGACATTTTCAACTACATTTTATTCCTTTAATGTTTGCGAGCATGCACTCAAGAGCATGTTTGCGAGCACACAGACACACAGACACACAGACACACAGACACACAGACACACAGACACACAGACATGCACAGACACAGGTGGAGGGTAGAGGCCAGTTCTCTCCTTCCACTAAGTGGGAGCCAAGAACTGAAGATGGGTTGTTAGGGTTGGTGGCAGATATCTTTACCTACTGGGCCATCTCCCCAGCCAGAATCATTTTTAAATGGTAGTGAAGAAAATGTTSGTTTTTTGTTTTTTGTTTTTGTTTTTGTTTTTCTGCTGGAGTATACATAATGGTAACCTTAAGTGTTATCAAGGCATTTCTGATTTGAATAATTTAAACACGTATCGAGAGATTATATTTACTTCTCTGACTTTGGCCCTCATGTCTAGTTGGAAGAGGAAAATGGAAGTCCTTGGCTGCTTTAGTGCTCTAATAAGGCAACCTCATATCTCATTTTGAGTGCTTTATAAAAGAAATCTAGAGGGTTTTTTTTTTTTTTAATCCCAGACAGACGAGCATAATTAGGAAATTGACAGCTATGTGAGTATTTGAAAAGGCCTTTAGGGTTTTTCAACTGGCCGAATCTGGTAGTCTTTGTGGGGTTTTTAAGAGCTCCACAGCTCAGTATGAGATTTCATGTTAGGGCCTGTTAGAATTTTATTCTGTGATATTATTATTGGTTGCACTTTCCTGTTGGGTGCTTAAGGCCCTGTAGGGGTCTAAAATTAACTTGTCTCTGCTGGTCACTTAAGGCTCCTTGGGGATTTCTTCTTTCATCTATCCATCTTGTCATTTCTTGGGATGGGTCCTGGCTTTTTGGACCATGTGGCCTCCCCTGGAAGCACTGTGGAGGTTTTCTCCGTAATAACTCTCTTCTCTTTGCAGAGTGTACACTGGTTAGAGGCTATCTCCAGGAGCTTCCGTGGCTGATCAAGAGGACAGGTGACTCCCTGGAATTGCAGGGCACTTTTAGAAATATCTTCTTGTTCAGCCTGGTTGCCTGGGAGCTGGCTGACCTTGAAAGGCAGGGGCCAAAGTATTGTGTGCTCTCTTAGCCCATTTATCTGATTTGGTTTTGTCCTCTAAGCATGACTGTTGAACATTCTCAGGGCCAGTGACACCAGTCTTGAAGACTTATTTGTACTTTCAAAATTAACTGCTATGTAACAGACATAGTTTGGCCAGAACCCGGGAGGGTTTTAAATAATGCAATATCCTTAAATATTATGGAGTCTGGCAAATTTTAGGAGAAATTACAGGCAATAATCTTGATAAAATATAAAATCCCACCAGGCTGTGGTGGCACAAGCCTTTAATCCCAGCACTCAGGAGGCAGAGAGAGGTAGGAAAACATCTCTCTGAGTTCAAGGCTAGCCTGGTTGACATCCTACCAGGGGTATATAATGATACGTTGCCTCCGACAGACAAACAAACAAAACTCTACATTTAACTGGTTTGTATGAAGCCAAGTTATCTTTTTTTTTTTTTTTTAAATAACTAGTTTGTTAGATTTGTTTAAGTCATGAATTAAAAGGAATTTGGATTAAACTGGCAAGTTGGGTTTTTTGTTTTTTTGTTTGTTTTTCACATATAGAGCTATTTGAATTAAACTCTTTTGGGGGACTTTATCATGTTAACATACCACTCAACATATAGCTAAAGGAGCACACAGACACATACACTGGTAACAAAGATACCACATCATTCACACAGGCTAACAAACAAGTCAGCAGACAAAATGATACATAAGTAATGAYATGATATTACCAACTATGACTACTCTAAAACATTTAAAGGACATATAATTACATTTAATCAAAGTAAGCTTTTAGAAGCAAGGTGTAAGTTGTACATCTCAAATACAAACACTTTAACCTAAGGACTGAGAGAAGTCTAGTGAAGGCGAAAGATATGAAGGAAAGCTTCATATCTTAGCTAGAATTAGGTTAAAGAAGAAAGACGGAGGCTGGAAAGATAGTCCAGTCTAGTGGTTAAGAACACTTTCTAGGTCTTGCAGAGGACCTGTTTTGGGTTCCCAGCACCCATGGTTTCTATAGTTTCAGGGAATCTGTGATGTGAGCTGGTGACAGATTAGGACAACTGCAGTGGCAGCCACACACTTACACAATTAAAAATAAACCTTTCAAAAAAGAAGCAAACCTGCTAGTGTTCTAAGACTTGGTCAGGCTGTCAGGGAACTAGAATTGAGGCCCACTTACATGACAGGAAGAGATTTGATGGTATTTTAAGGTTAGGACTTGGGGAAGCAGATCAGTTTTGACCCTATATCCCAGGGGTGAGTCAGAGGGATAGAAGGTATAAGACCTATTGTGGATCCTATCTGAGGTATAATGCTCATTCTGGAGGTTGCCTTTAAAGGCCACAGACTACACCAGTTGTCATGAATGAGATTAGATTTCACTTAACTGACTTCTTGAGGTGTGAATTGATCTAGGGGCAACCCAAGCAAAAGGACCTACCTAGCCCACGGAAGTGGAACCTGCTTTTACTCTTAAACTCCCGGTTGGTCAGGCTGGATCTACTCACACACTAAAACTGGTCACAAATCAGTTGTGATGGGAAAGGACTCATTGTGCTGGAGAAAGTGGAAACTGGGTTACTTATAGGGCCAGGAAATTTGTCTAGACAGGGAAAATGGCAGGTCTCAACATTGTCATCCATAGGTCCTGCTACCTCCTGCTCTCAAGGGCACTGAGAGGGCTGACGTAGGGAATGGAAGAGAGAGGCCACCCATGTTGGATAAGCTGACCCTGTCATGGTGCTATATGCTGAAATGAGTGGGTTCCCAGAAGGAGGGAAAAGCAGTTACATCCCCTTGCACAACATGCTGAAAGGAATTCCTTAATGTGGTGTCAGAGGCACGAGACCTTCCTAACCTAGTTGGAGGTTAGTTGCCCTGTGGACCCCTCAGCTGACCAGAGTAAAGAGACACGAGAGAAAAGTAAAGAAACAAGTAAAGGAAAAACAATCCAATGGGGGCAAGAGTACAGCTCCTTAGCCAGGACGCCAGATGCTGAGCTGCAAAAGAGGAGTCTAAGAAGGAGGTGGGGGCAGCATGTTTACTAGACCAGACTGAAATAAGAATGGACACTGTGTGGAAAGAAAGCTTGTCCAGGTTCACTGGGTACAAGGCATACA
>BDUI01000530.1:46224-59511 GCA_002335545.1 Apodemus speciosus | reverse complement strand
GTGGGAAAGGGGAGGAGGGGGGATTGGAAAGAACAGGGTTGGTAGGAAGGGGCAGGGAGGGGTGGAAATGAATGGGGATGGGATGGGGATGGGAGTGAGGGGATGAGGAGAAAGGAAGAGGGGAAAGGAGAAAGAGGGGGGACTGGGAAGAGATGTGGAAAGAAGGGGAGGGTAACAGGGGAAGGTGGGTGGACGGAGGGGAGGTGTGGTGATATCTAAAATGAAAATATTATGACAAGGAACATTTTTTGTAAGTTAATTTTAAAAAGCTATAAAAAATATGCCAAGAAAAAGGGGCAACAAACTGTAAACTTCACAAACCCACCTGTGAGGACGAAGTAGCTGAATTTAACACGTGGCTTTAAAGTCAGTCTATCTTATAAGGTTGATCTGAAAAAGAAAGGTCTTGGGTGAAACAAACAAAATGAGCCAGAATGACTGTGGGAGAGCCCAGTTAACCGTTTGTCACCTTAGCTCCCGTCCACTGTCTGTGGCACAGGGACAACACCGAGCTATTTAGCGAACTTAGTGCGCTTCCTATCCAGGAAGTTGCTCTTGAATTTATCTCTCTGCCTGCACTTGCCAAGCACTGAGATTACAGGTATGCACTGCTTAGTGCCATTTTATGCAGTGTTGGGAATGAAATTAGGGCTCTGTGCAGACTAGTCAAGCACCTACCAACGGAGCCACGCCCCAAGCCCTGAACTTCTTCAGTTTTCTTTTTTAAAAAAGAATTATTCGTTCATAATTTCATTAGATAGATGCAATGTACTTTGGTCATCTTTTTTTCTGATTATCCTTTTTCACTGAATGTTTTCTTCCCAAAGAGTCCTTTTACTCTATCCTTATTTCCTTCATTTGTGGTCTACTGCATTTAATTAAAGTTGCCTTTCTGAGCATTGGTTTGAGCTTTTTTTTTTTTTTACTTCAGCAGTGACAACTTTCTCAGTCAGTAGCTACCACTGAGGATTATGATTCCTTTCCTTTGGCAATCATTAACTGCATAAAGCTCCTGGGGGTGGTTATGAGCCCCTTCCCCTATGAATAACTAAATGGTGGTGGACCCAGTCTTGCAAGGTCTTATGCTGGTAGCCATCACGGCCGTGAGTTCATGGGTGTAATAGCCATGCCGTGCCCCAAAGCATCACAGCAATCTTCCTCAGCCTTTGGCTCTTTACTATATTTCCAGTCTCTCTTCCTGATGTTCCTTGATCATTTGGAATAGTAATAGGTAGGTAAATAGATAGAAGATAGATAGATAGATAGATAGATAGATAGATAGATAGATAGATAGATAGATAAAGTTACAGCATTGTCTTGCTCTATAGCCCCATGCAATGTTTTCTTATAGCTCTTAAAGTCCATAGTGTCTGCATCCCATCCTCTCCACACTCTGGCTCTGTCCTCATCTCTTCAGACTCTCACCTGCATGTACTGAAGTCCATCCCAACAGGTAATCTCCTTTGGCTGGCTCAGTTACTGTCAGCCCAGCCTATCCTTTTCTGACTGTCCTGAGAATGAGCCTTGACATGGAACAGTCAAATATAGTTGCCTCAGGTGGCGGCCAGCCCACTAGGAGGCTGCTATTGGCTCCGCAATACCTTGCCATACATTTAGCAGGCACTTATGGGAGGCTGCTATTGGCTCTGCAATACCTTGCCATACATTTAGCAGGCACTTATCTTCTGTGTCCTTCAATCGACAGTGGCTCCCTTTGCCATTATGTGGATTCCTTAGCAGTCAGACAGGTGAGACAGCGGGAGGGGCTTCCAAGAAGGACAATAGGAAGCATAAGAGATGAGCCACTTCTTCAAGGTAGTCTCCAAGTACTATGAAAAGAACCTATTTTAACTTCGCTGCCCATTTAGAGACTCAGAAAATGTCTATGTATATCAAGATTTGTTCATCTGGGGATATAGCTCAGTGGCTCAGTGGTAATCTGCTAACGCCCCGAGGCTCTGGCTTCAATCTCTAGCACCACTACATTTGCTTCATGCGGGCACTTTACTTGACTACCCTTAATTTGCTGTCCTTCCCTTAAACGTAGACCAGTCTAGGCTATAACCTCCATTGTCAGATGACCGTTTCTGCAGGGCTGCTAGTCCATATGAGTAATATCTTTGAGACCCTCACTCACAGAGTGTATAAATAGACTAGAATCCGGCTTCACGTTTTCTCCTTGGAAATGTTCTTGTGTCTCCTTTCAGGCTGGGATTAATTTCCTGGCCCCTAATATGAAGAAACTCTGGGTCTTCACGTCTACTTAAAGTTATTAGGAAACATGACTAGAAAAGACATTTCTTTTGCCATCTCAGTTTAGACATACACACCTGTGCACTGCAGCCCAAGCAATCCTCTTAAAATTGTCTGGGTCTCGCGTTGTGACAGTGTATGGTGACTGCATAGCACAGCACCAAGATTCCCAGCAAATGTGAGCACCACCAGCCATAGAATATTTCTAAATGATATTATAGGACTGAAAAGTCCTTAACTTCCCTGGGTTCCAGATTTCCTTTTCTTTCCCATTTCTTTCCTTACTGTCCCCCTCTGTCACCTCTCTCCTTTTCTCCTTCCCTCCCTTCCTGCTGTCTTTTTTCTTTTCTTTTCTTTTCTTTTCTTTTCTTTCCTTACTTTGTTACTTTATCCCTCCCCCCATTTCTTTCCCTCCCTCCTTGCTTCCTTTCCTTCTCTCTTTCTCCTGTGTCAAGACAGTATTGACAGGTCAGGGACCCATACGTAAGATTGAATTCACCAAGTACAGAAGAAGGAAGAGAAGTAGGCTTCAGTACAGTGCAATAGGCAGGACAGCACAGAGTCATTTTGAAGGGTTTCTGTATACGTCTGTAGGGTATGTGTAGTCAGTCAGAGGCTCAATGTTAGGCTATCTCTGTAATAACTGTAGTTGGCACTTATCATGGTTAGCAACAGCTTGGCCTTAAGGCCATGATGGTTTTGCCATGAGTCAGAAAAGGCTCGGTATGACAATCAGTCCTGAAAGAGCAATCTCATTTTGCAGCTAGGACTTGTTATGCTCAACTCCTTCTGACAAGGTAACAGTCCTGCTTAGAGGCAGCAGCATCCTTGCTCTGAGTCTGGCCAGCTCTGAGATGGAAACAGCCTTGTAGTTGGGCTAGAATAGGTCAGGACAGCTACGCGTCGCAAAATGGCAAGCACGTTCCCTGTGGAAACCGTTGAAAGGGGTCAAAGATCATCTTCTGCGGTTGTTTCAGAGCTGAATGGAGACACTGTTAGGGGTCCCTGGTTCACATTGCTGATCCTTCTTATAGTAATGTGCCCGCATGGCATAAAAGGCTCTAGAGCAGTGCGTCTCAACTGCCCTAATGCTGCAACCATTTAATACAGTGCCACATGTTGTGGCACCCCCAACCAGAAAATTATTCCACTTCATAACTGTAATTTTGCTACTGCTATGACTCATAACTTAAATATATGATATGTTACCTCTGTGAAGGGCTCATTTGACAACCCCCCTCCCCTGCCACACACACACACACACACACACACACACACACACACACACACACACACACACAGAGGTAACATATAACTTCCTCCCCCATGACCTATTAACTGCCCCCACAGTCTTTCAGTGAGCCGAATGGCTTCATTAGCCTTTCCCGTACAAATGAGAAAATGGTGCTGGGCCCAGTCTTATGCAGGTAACCAGAGAGGCAGTGAGTCCCTGAGTACAGGGTCCCCAAGCTCTGCCTCTTACACTCTTTTAGCTCACTCATCTAGATGTTCCTTGGTCTCCAAGGAGGTGATTTGGAGTCTCTGTAGGAGCCACTACCTGCTGCAAAAAGATCAAGAGCAGCCCAAGTCTCAGAGCACACCTGTGTTGGGGTCCCAAGCCTTGATGCCCTTCAAAACTTTGTTTTCTAAGATCATTTTTATATAATGTTACCAAAAGCAGATCACTCACTTCAGGAAGCCTCGCTGTTAAACAAAGGACCAGATTCTAGTTTTATATCAATGTATCCTACTTTGACTGTAGGAAATGTAATTAATTGCCTTTAATTATCAAACATATATCAGCTTTTAAGTTTTATCCTCCACAGATCTTTTATGATTTACTCAGACTTTCTGAAATGCACTTAAGGTTTCTGGTTTTGTCTTCGTGTTTCCTTTTCCATTTTGGTCAGCCATTTTCTCTTAAGACAAAATCTTATTTTACCATATAAAAGTCCTTATCCAATAAACAAACAAATAAATACAAATCCAAACACTGTGTTCCTTTTGCCTGTGTGTTCCAGAACACTGGTCTCCGGTCATGAAATGGTCGTTGCCCTACTTGAGCCCCCAGGAGCAGCTGTTCCCCACACAGGAGCTGCGCAAGTCTGAGCCCATTACCATTCATTCATGGAGGGATGAAAAGGCTTCATTCCTTTCCCAAAGAATTATAGCCAGTTAACAGTCTCTGGGTGGGGGCTCTTACTAGTCCCCACCCCTCTTTGAGCATATAGAGGCAATTATCAATTGTTGAGAAAGGAAGTGACTTTTTTTTTTTTACCCCTCTGGAGTAGCCACTTGTAAGTTGTTCTGTTCCTTTAATAACCCCTTGCTTCTGCTCCTATACGTAACCCTAATTAAACTCATTGCTTCACCAACATAAACGTAGGTGCAATTGTTCCCTCTGGCCTGTCACTAGTGAGATTCCTGGAGTGAATAGATGTTTTGCCTCAAGGAAAGGGCCACATGACACTTAGCACCCAATGTGGGGCAGGGCAGAACCAAGGATGACTTGAGGGGGACCATTTATTTACTCGCATTGTCTTTGCTGTGAGTGATGAGACATTCGGTTGATGCAAAGCAGTGTGAGGATGAAGTGTGTTCCGGATCAGTCTCCATAGTGCTGTCCTTTCCCGTGCTGTATGGCATGGCAGGCCCTCTCGCTGCAGTGGCGCTTATGTCATCCTTGCTGTGGGGAAAACACACACACAACCTTCCTTCTGAAGGTGGGACTGCCAAGAAGGCCATCTTCTTCTAAGTGGTATGGGAGCAATAAGCCTCCCTGGGTGCAATCCACCAGAAGGCCATGGGGGCACCATCAACATGGCTGATGGATTAGAGACTGCACTCCAGCCTGTGGAAATAGCGCGGCAGGGTGGCATCTTAAGCAGTCTGTGCTGTTAGTCACATGGTTCTTGCTCAGTGCCATAAGAACGTAAGAAGGACCAAGCTGTTTGCCTAGAGAGAATGTGTTTGCAGAGAGGAGAAATAACAGGGAAAAAAGAACCTGCAGGCGCTATCCTCTGCAATAGCATCTSAACTGGCAGGAAAGAGGAATAAAAAATAATAAAGAGAATGAGGTGGACGCACCAGCTTGCCATGTTCTTACAGCTGGCAGGAGGATGGAGGGTAAAGGGAAAGGGGAAAGAGTGTCAGATTAGGTCTGTCCTCAACTGCCTTTCCTGGGACCCCCTCCCCATATCCCTTGGAACCTTTGAAAAGAATTGAACATTGAGGAGGAAGAGAAGTAGACATGTAGGATCTACTTTTACGACTGACCTTTAACACTAAAGGGGGGGAAACATGCTATAGCAAACAAATGGAGACCTCAGTAATGTTCCAGCACAGGAAGCTATGACAGTCAACGAATCCTTGGCCTCTGAACTGTTTGAACTGGGAAAGACCTTTCCTCGATAAATGAGTGAGCTTCTCACACCCTGTCTCGTGATGGGACATGGAGTGTGGGGGGAGGCAGATGAGATCAATTTGAGTGCTGTGGAAGTGGAAAAAATGAGAAATAGAAGTACCCATGCTTCCTTAAGACTTTTGTTTCTGTCACTTAAACACTAGGTCTCAAAGCAGCTGGAGGGAAGAAAGGGTTTATTTGGCTTATACACGCTAACCAAAGTCCATCTTTGGGGGAAGTCAGGGCTGGATCTCAAAGAAGAGCAGAGGCAGGAACCATGAAACCAATGCTCACTGGCTTGCTCTCCAGGCCCAGGGTCAAGTATCTTTCCTATACCTGCCAGGACCACCTGCCCAGAGGTGGCGCTCCCCACAGTGCAGTGGGCCCTTCCACATCAGTCAACAAGGAAATGCACCACAGACTACAGGCGCATCTGATAAAGGCATTTTCTTAGCCGAGGTTCTCTTCCCAGATAACCCTATTTTTGTTTCAAGTTGATAAGACAAAACAAAACTGAAAACAAACAAAAACTAACTGGCACAGGTGGGTCCTGATCTTCACAAGTTAAGAGGGACTCTGGTTGAGCTCAGGGATTCAGACCGGCATGTAAATTGGTATCAGAGAGTCCTAAAGGGAATCAAGAAGGGAAGATATGTAGAAAAGGCAGGCAAAGGAGCCTGCGGAGGTCACTCAAAAGCAAATAAGGCAGGATTTGTGTAGAGCTGGAGTATTTATAAGGGAAAAGATTGGCAGAAAGACAAATTCAGTGCTTATGAGTGTCTAGAAGGCTTTAAACCCCTCTCGGCAAAAGCTTGTGAAGTTATAAATCATAAAAGCCATGCAGGTGAAAAGACTGAGCTTGTCCCAAAGGTGGGCAGTTATCACCCCCAGACTTAGCTGTGTCCGTGTCTCTCCTGCAGGAAAGTAAACTGGAGGTCTCCAAGCAGCTACACAAAAAATCAATGGAAAGGCAGCAGTGAGCTGCAACTTGAAGCCCAAGATCCTGTGCAGGCACAGCTGCGGGGACAGCAACACATGTAGGAGCCGGAGGGAGGGGTGGGGTGCATGCAAAGACTATTGTCTGCTTGAACTCAATATTTGCAACTACCTGCATGATAGCCATGCAAGACTGAGCCAGTAATGTTTCAGGATGGAGAGGAGAGATGCTCAGGAGGCCTTGCTCATTCCTAAGGAGATATAGGCTGTTGATGTTTGCTAAGAGAGAAGGACCACCTTTCCCTGAGGGTCTATTGGCATTTAACCATTGCAGGAAACAAAACATTTTCTTCAGTAGTGTGGTCGCCTGTGTGCTGCCAGTGTCCCTGTAATTGACACCTCACCTCTGCTCCCATAAGCAACCCTTTTAATTAAAATTATTGGCTTACCAAGCTAGACTTGAGTGGACCGGTTGCTTCAGTTTGTCATCAGTACCCTAGCTAGATTCAGCAGACCCTTGTTTGTCTTCACAGAGAAAGTTCAGACAATAGCCTCCTTATCCCAAACATATGTCATGCTTACCTCCTCTACATTGTTCCTTTTCCTCGCATACTATAATGTCATGAAACAGAGCAGCAGAACAAGCACACTTATTAACTTGTTAAAAGGGAGTGCAATTTAATTTGTGATATAAAGTAACCTGTCAACAACGTGTTGCTAAACTATAAAGTTCTTGTCTGTTGCCACTCCTAGCCAGACTTTATTACTGCTCAGGGTTTTAAAAATGTTCTTTTCTACGTTTTTGTCTTGGTTTCAGATGAGCCCCAGACTTAGAGAATATCACATTCCAGCAAGAACTGGCCAAGATAACAAAGTTCCCAGTGACCTTGGGCAGCAAACCATCTTGTATAAGCAAGAAAAAAGCAAGACAGAAAAAAATACACAGAGAGTCAAAGTCTCTATTTCCAAGCCTGTATGTAATTGCAGTTTGGGATGCCAAAGGCATCTGCTCCCTGAGAAACTGGGATATATAGCAGACAGATCCTTTTCTCTGAAGGATTAAGGGTCAGAGATTTGGACAGAACAGACTTGCTGTGGGGAATAGGAATGGTGGGCTGGACCCAGACCATTCATTTTTAGCGCAGGTCAGACATTCAGACATCTAGCTGTATAAAGCCAAAGTCCCCATTAGTGACTCCATGAAGGGAAAGGATGCTGAGAGATAGAGAGGCTCTAGTGCCGTAGGAAAAGAGTCTATCTGGGTAGGGAGGAGGAGCTCTTGGGTGGATGGGTGGAGGTATGGAGATGAAAAGGAAGGAGGAGAGGAAAATATCAAAGACAGGGAGGGAGGGGCAGAGTTGCCAGATGGAAGGGCAGCTGGTGGTCGAGAAGCCTGAAGGCTAAGCAGAGCCTCAAATGACCACAAAGGGGGTCGTCGGGGATGTCACTGCAGCCTATAAGGACGGTGGCAGAGCATAGTCACAAGTAATCATCTCCCTCACAGCTGAGGGTCTGACGATCAAATTTAGACCCAGTTTTGAGACTATATCTCATGGATGAATCAGATGGGGCAAGGAGACAAGACTTTAGTACTACTAGGGGTGCAATGTTCACCCAAGAGGTGTCCCCAGAGAATAGACCTTCCCTGTTGTAAGATGTGAGACTGGGGGGCCATGGTATTGATTCAAACAAGGTGTTCCTTAGACTGGGGAATTCCCTGCCTAAAGATTCTCCTGACTGACTGGCTTCAGTTTCTTTGGAACCAAAGCTATCTTGTTAGCCAAGTCAGATAGACCTTAAAGGGCTATTCCCAAACTGGAAGTAGCCACAAGTCACTTGTGAGAAGAAAGAGAGGTAGAGGGTAAAAGCAGGAGTCGTTGCCCCAGGAAAAGCACAATCCTGGTTACCTACTATTTAGTCAGATCAGGAGTTTGACTAGAAGGGGAAATGGCAGGGTTGAACACCACTAGCAAAAATGCCTGCTCCCTCCTGCTCCAGAGGGTAGGGCTGGAGTGTCAAATGCTGGGGCTGAAGAGAGGAGTGAGTGGGAAGAAGAAAGGGAGTCCTCACAATATGTGGATATTGAGCCTGAATGAACTATGGCTGCCAACTGTGACACACGTCAAGAGTGAAGCAGGTCCCAGGAAGAAGCAAAGTAGTCTCTTACTCTCACTATAGCAGGCCGCTCTCCTTTATCTGTGGCCTTCAGATCTCACCGAACTGTAGCGCTCGCTGGCCAGCATCCATCAAGCTGCTTGGCTTGGGGTTTAATTTAACTCTGGGGCTCACAACGGAGGGCTTTCCAATGTCTGCTGCATGACTTCCTGTGCCCTCGTGAGCTCTTAGCTGCTCCCTCAGTCCCCTACCCTCTCTCCAGATTCAACCATGTTTCACATTTTCTGATAAGATTTTCCACTGAGACAGAGAATAGTAAGGGGACATAGGAAGGAGAGGCCTCTTACTGTAGAATGTGGCTGCGAGTCAGAAACCTCAACACGGTGGATAAAATCAACATTGTCTATAAGCAATGCTCATTACCCAAAGCTATCTCCACCACGGAGGCTGAAATAAGTAAACTATGCTTACTTAAGGCTACAATGTTTGTTGCCTTGAGTTTAAACTTACTAGAATTCCTCTCTCTGCCCTACAATCTAAACAATGCATCCCATAAAACCACCCTACAATTTTGTTTACAAAAGAAAAAGAATATTTTTGTTGGTGCTGCTTTTTCAGGCAGACTGCTTCCTTGTAGCCTTTGCTTTCTTGGTAGTCACTTCTTAGATCAGGTTGGCTTTAAACTTGGGTGCGATCCCTTTGCCTATGTCTCCCAAGTGCCAGGATTAAAGGCATGCACCACACAAAGTTCTGTAAGATAATGGAAAAGAGGTTCAGGGTGGTGGCGTTCAGCAGTCCTTTGTCCTTGCACTTGGGGTTAGGGGGAGAGGTAGGTGGATCTTTCTGAGTTTGAAGGCTAGCCTGGTTTAAATAAGAAATTTCAAGCCTGCTATGTCTATATACTGAGACCTTGTAGACAGGAGCAGGGATTAAGTGAACCATCTTGCATTTAAAAAGGAGATTTATTTCTATTTATGTATACAGGTGCCCTTGGGGGCCAGCTGGAGAGTTTTGGGCAGCTGTGAGCTGTCTGCTGTGAGTGCTGGAAACTGAACTCAGGTCCTCTGGAAGAGCAGCAAGGTCTCTCAACCACTAAGCCATCTCTCTGACCCATCATCTGGTATTTTTCTACTTAATTTTTGCATAATCTTTGATCCTTGTAAATTACAATCCTTTGAACAATGTCACTTTAGAAAGGCACTGAGTGTTATATTGACACTGTGAAGACACCCAAGAATCTGTTTCTCCTCCATCTCCATCCATGCTTAAGGCTGAACTACACACTATTCCTTGTCTGACTTATTCTGAAATTCTTCCCTATGGCCTAGTCAAGGGCCCAGCTTTTCCTTAATGGAGGTCCCTAAGGAAGCAATTGCTCAGGCTGATGCTGCTGATGTTAACTTGCAGGTTCACTAGCAATATCCTTTTGTCTCAAGTTTGTCCTGTCTCATACCACCTAATGAGAGACCAACGTCTTTGCAGGTGACATCACCTTTCAGCACAGATATTATGTTGTACTGAAAATTACTGATGTATATCAAAGTATGGATTTGATCAGTTTCAAAGCATATTGTACCCTAACCAACGTAACCCACATTTGACAATATGAAATGGGGATCTTTCTTTGAGGACTTGAGGCAGGGTTTCACTATGTAGCCCTGGCTAGCCTGGAACACACTAGTTAGACTAGGTTGGCCTCAAACTCAGAGATTTCCTCCCTGTCTCAATGATATGATTAGGACTGTGAGTCACTGCATCCAACCTTTTGAGATGGAGTCTTTGGTAGACCTGGGATTGATTACATGGTTCAGGGTGGCCTTGAACTCATGACAATCCTCTTGTTTCAGTCTGTGGAGTGCTGGGGTGACTGGTGGGAGCCATCCTGCCATGCTTGTGCTGCATATGATAACTGACAGAGGGCCATGCATTAGTTGCCAGCATACTTTTCCTAGGCATATATGAACCAACTATGGGTCTTACATTTGATGCAGGTTAGATTTTCTGGACTGTAGTAATGGGGACACTGTGGTCAGAAAATTCTTTTGTGTGTGTGTGGGGGGGAGGCTAATATAAAAGGTTGCTATCTGAAGACTGTGAGGAAATCAATTACAGGGAAGAGACTGGTAGGCAGGACAGGTATTATAATAGGACATGTAAGGCATTAATGGCCCATCCAGGAAGCAAATATGGTGCAGAGGGGCAGGGCAGTGGAACGCAAATGAGCCCATTATGCGACTGTCAGAACTGCGCTTGAATAAATACCTAGGCTGTGAATAAGTATCTAAGTGCTTGGTAATCTCTATACAGTTCTTCACCTTGGTTTATTTCTGGACAAATGAATGAACATATCGCCATCTCCCACTGTTCTCTGGCACTTATTTTTTTTCTCAGTTCAACACTACTGCACTTGGGGTGCATTTTGCAGCATTCCCCCCAACACACGCAGTGCCTTGAAGTTGATGAAACAACTCTATTATTGTTAAGCAAGGACACACCATACTTTCATTCCTGCACTTTTTTTTTTTTAAAAATCTCAGTTCTGAGTTTCCCACAAGTCCTGATCTGTTCACTTGCAACATTTTTACAGCTTTTCTCGGTCTAAGCTGGTTCCCACAGACCGGGGGTGTGGGGGTGTGTGGGGTGTGTGTCATGTGCTCTTACTCCTTTGTGTGCAGACCTTGACTCTGAGGAGGCCCGTGAGGCTGACAGGAAAGTTGCTTTGGCCTGCTCTAAGCCTGTGCACAAAGGGGCGAGAAGAGCATTTGAGGGAATAAAAGCTCACGCAGCAATTGTTTATAATTTAGTCTTCAAATTCCAGCCCTTAAAAATATCTACATGTGTCTAGAAAGATGGAGGGCTCAGCAGTTAAGAGCACTGGCCACTTTTCCAGAGGAAATGGCTTTGATTCCAATGTGGTAGCTCACAAAGGTCTGAAACTCCATTCCAAGGGGCCTGAGGGCACTGTACACATGTAGTGCACAGACATACATGTCTGTAAAATACCCACACATGCAAATAAATTGGGATAAAACCTCACAAAACACTATCTGTTTTTTTTTTTTTTTTAGAAGACCAAGTTCAGTTCCTAGTCCCCACATCAGACAGATTAAGCCACCTGTAACTCTAGCTGGCTCCTATGGGTACCTATGAATATGTGGCATATAATCACATAGATACACACATAAACACATGAATAAGAATAAAAAATCTTTTAAAAAATCCATGTATTGAACCAGGACTTTAACACTTATCATAATAGATCAAGGTTTGGCAAACTGTTCTAAAAGCCAAAAAGTGTTCAGTACCCCCAAATGATACACATTTTATACTAATATGTGTGTGTTTATATTCATTGCACAAAATAGGTTTCATTACGCTTACATACATGTGTATTATGCACTTTGATCAAATTCATGCACAATCCTGTCTCTTGTTTCTCCTCTTCCTGGTTTCTTTCCATTTCTTAAACAATTCCCTGAGTGGACTGGGAAGGTTTCTCAGGGATTAGAGCACTGGCTATTCTTGTAGAAGATCTGAGTTTTGTTTCCAGCACCCATATGGTGGCTCATAATTGCCCGAAACTCCCACTCCAATGCCCCTTTCTGACCTTCGAAGGCACTAGACACACTTGTAGTACATAGACATATATGCAGGCAAAACGTTAATACACATAAAACAAAATACATATACAATTTAAAAATATATTCTCTTTACTTTATTGTCAAGAGATGGGGATTATTCAATCTGGATTCTGCGCATGCTTATAAGGGAAAGCATCTAACATTTGTCTTCTGCATCTGTGGTCTATGTTATTTAAGCTAACATCATGCTCTCCAATTCCCTTGGAACATATCATGTCCATTTATTTATATATAGTCTTCGCAAAGCCACCAATATTTACTTTTGGAGTTTCCTAGGACCAGTTTATTCTTTAGGGGAACCAAGAAAGGCCCATTCTTAAATAAACAATGAAAGAAAATAAGTGATCCCATAAAAGAAAATTGTATTTTGATATCAAAATGTAAATACCCAACCTATGATAGCAAGGATGGTATGTCTTTTTCCCTGAAGAGACAGAGGTTCTTACTGTTTTGTATCCACAGAGGGGCAAAGAATATATTCTGTCTTTAATTACACTCTGTAGAATGAAGCTAAACTTACTGAAGGGATTTGGAGGTTTGCCTGCAAGGCATAGCTTCTATGATGGTCTAAGATTGTGAGGCTAAAACTGTGGAAGGGGGAAAGGTAAAGGGAAGACTTACTGACGGCTTGCCTTCCTCTGTGTATACTCACTTTAGATTCCCAGCCATCTTTGCAGTTCCACTGAGACTGGGTAGCAAGCTTGGCAAACATTAATCAGAGCATACATCTTAAAATGACATTATTACCCAGCCCGGCAGCACATGCCTTTGATTCCAGTACTGGGAGGCAGAAGCAGGTGAATCTCCATTAGGCCACCCTGGTCAACATAGTGAGGCCAGACAGGAGGAAAAGAAAAGAGCTATAGTGTCTGGTTTCTTGGTGACTTGAACTCTGTACTGAACTGCGAACTCTAATAAAGTGTGCTTGCACGGTTCTTT
>BDUI01000530.1:12276-24406 GCA_002335545.1 Apodemus speciosus | reverse complement strand
CTCTCAGCATCTATCTTAGTGTGCTTCTGACTATTCCTCCCTTTGTCTGTTGGGAGAGAGAGGAGGAATTTCTGGCATTCTGCTCTACGCACAGAGCAGTGTTTCACAGAACCAGTGGACAAACAGGTGGTTTCATCCCCATGAGATTCGAATATGCCCAAAGTTCCAGTTTAGACAGCCCGCAAAGGCCATTTCTCGTGAGCCTGCTTCACCTCTGAAGAAAACACTGCCGACTACCCTTCCTTAGTTCATTTCTACCCATAAAATAGTTCTTTTGTGATTGTTCCTCCTTAAAAGCAACTCTTAGTGCCCGAGATAGAAGAAATGAAAAAGAAAGATGGAGGTAAAATTTGAGAGACTTCTCCTCTGGGCCCTTGAAAGGAAAGATATTTTGGTGAGGCTTTCAAATGATGAAGATTTTGATAGCTAATTTGGACAAAACAGAAAATAAGATGCCCTCCTCAGGGGGTGAGTCATGAAACGCACGTGTGTTTCAAAGCCTCTAGTGCAGTTTGAGAATGAGCGCAGGGCAGGGCTTCTCATGTCCTGCTTGGCAAATTCTCAGTGTCTGTCTCATGATCCAAGCCCATTTCCTAATATCTAAATCCCTCGGAGGCACACGCAGTGGTGTCCTGAGAGCATAGCAGGAAAAAACTGGGTCTATTCCTGATTTCCATTCTGAAACCTGGCCTTGGTGTCTGGGAGAAGCAGCAGATTCATAGACCAGAATCTATTTATATCCCCAAATATTCAATGTTTGTGCTTCACCCTAAAAGGCAATGTGAATTATACTGGAAAATTGTGTGCTGAAAAAAAAATATGAATCTAATCAATCCAGCATCGCTCAGGAAAACAAAGCCGTTATTAGGCTAAGGCACTGGCAGGCTGTTCATTTTCCTGGTCAAGACCTGGAGGCGTGGCAATTTAAAGTTTTAGCTCTGCGACAAGCAACCCTTTCGCCTTGGAAACCTTTCTCCCTCTCTTCTGTTGCTAGGTCCTCCAGCTCTGTTCAAGCACTGTGCTTAATAGCTTTTGCGAGGAAGTGACATTCAGAGTCCCCTCGTTCTGTCAGCATAATACCAACGTTTGAAAAATCGCATGTTATGTTAGCGAGGCCCTCTCCTTCCCTAAAGTCTGATGCCTCCACACCCTGCTTCCCAGCCTGAAAATGCATTCAAAGAACAATTTAAAAATGACTCTAACATTCGGTCAATTAATACTGGGTTAACAGTATTAATTTTTGCATGTTGAAAATAGCTGCTTTAATTGGTAAAATATAACATAAAATGTATCTGTGAATAAAGGTGCTTTTTCATTGTATATCCTTTCCCCAAAGCTTTCCTTTCTGAGTCGGTTACCAGGGGTGATAGAGGATAATTATTTGAATGCATTGTTCTGCGTTTTCTCTTTCTTTCCTGTGCTTGTCAAGCAGCAGCTGCTTAACAAATAACTGTTAAATGTTGGGGTGAATTAAAGAGTGCCTACATCACACCTGCCTATTTCATATTGTGCTCCAGGTCAATATACTCATCAGAAGAAAGAAAACTCTCTTTTAAGTATTCAGAAGGTGTAGCAACATTGTTGTAAAACTATATACACATGTATATCTATTGTGTATACATTTATTTATATATACAGTTTAATGACTGCTTTATAATGAAAAATGCTAATACAGCAAAATTGAAAATATCGCCTGGGTTCTAAGACACACACATATATAATATTAATTATTTGAGAATGTCATACATTCATGCAATATATTTCCTTTAAGGTTCATTCCTCCTCACTCCTGAACATCTCTTCATGTTCTTTATTTCTTTTTTTTAATACTCACTGAACCCATAGTAATTTAGGGTACAGGGCCATCTATTGGAGTATGGTTGACCTATCAGCGGCCACCCCCTTAAAGAAAGTCAACCATCCCTTCCTCAAAAGCTACATTTAACATCGTTTAACAGTTTAACAGTTATTTGTTAAGCAGCTGCTTCTTGACAAGCACATCAACTGTCAGTATCTCCCCAGCTAGGGTTGGGGGCTTGTGAGTCCCTCATCACTCCATGGTGGAAAGCTAATTGGCCAACCGCTCACATTTTAGCATACATACCCACTTATGTTTCTTAGCTAGTTTCTTATTTTTGGACACCTGGGATGATTCTCATTTTAACTATTAAAGCAATTCTTAACTTTTGGATATGTTTGTTCCATGGCTGTATATTGTTTCTCTTGAGTAATATCTAGGGCAAATTACTGGGTCATAGGCTTGTTATACATTTAGTTTAATAACAACAGCAACAAACAGCAGACCTTTTGCTAGCAATGGTGAACAATCTTACTATAACAGCAATGTATGAGAGTTCTAATCACCCAATTCTTTAAAATTTTTGTTTTTTTTAAAATTTTCATATATGTGTACTGTATTTACACTATTCCTCCTCCTTCCTTCAACCCCTCCCATGCATCAGCTCAAATCCATAGCTTCTTTTTCTTTATCATTGTTACATTTATATAACAAATTTATATGAATAAATCTGTGGCTACAATCTGCTAAATTCATGTAGTGTTGCTTGTATGGATGTTTTTAGGATTGACCTCAATAAAAATTGGATAAGCAATTAGGGAGCTTGTCCCTGGTAAAGCCTGATGCTTGCTCTGCCAGTGGTAATTAATTGCCAGTAACTCTTCATGTAGGAGTGGGTCTTATGAGGTTTCCCTCATCCGTGTTGGGATTTCAATTGGAATTATCTTTGTGCAGGTCTTGCTTAGGTCACCATACTGTTCAGAGGTCATGGCTGCAACTTCTCTGTAATATATAGAAGACATAATCTAACAGCAAATGCCCTGGCCTACTCCTGATGTCTTAACACGCATATCAATTTTTATTTCAGTTTGCTCATCCAGTTCCTTATTTATGGACACCTGGGATGTTTCCTCTAGCTCATAGAATCTTTCCACTCCTTCTATGCTGTTCTCTGAGCCTTAGGTGTAGAGGTTATGTTTTAAATGTATCAACTAGGGATTGGCACCCCATGGCCAGTTGTTAATTGCATTGTGGCCAGTTGTGTCTTTGCCAACATCTAATGTTGTCAGCTTTTAAAAATTTAAGCCATTCTATTGGATGTGTATATTTTGTTGTTCCTTTTAAAATTTGTGTTTCCCTGACAATT
Source organism: Apodemus speciosus (assembly GCA_002335545.1). Lineage (NCBI taxonomy): Eukaryota > Metazoa > Chordata > Mammalia > Rodentia > Muridae > Apodemus > Apodemus speciosus. The sequence continues at coordinate 21,242 of BDUI01000530.1, read as the reverse complement.
AATGATGCTGTATATTTTTGTATATTATTAGCATTGGTGTATATTTTAATATGAATGAGTTAAGCAAATATTTACAAGTATATACCTCATTATTTAGTATTAGTTTTCTTGAGGTAGGGTCTTAAGTATCCCAGGCTGTTCTTGAATTTATTATGTAGCTGAGGCTGTACTTAGGTTCCTGCCTCGGCCTCTTCATTGCTAAGATTCTGAGATTGCAGATGTGTGCCACTATACTTAACTAAAACCTGTCTATCTATCTATCTATCTATCTATCTATCTATCTATCTATCTATCTATCTATCTATCTGAGATTAGTCTTCTCTCAAGTATGTTTTCTGAATTTCACATAGATGCTATGGTTTAAAATATATTTTGGGTTACTTTTTGCATATGATGTGAAATAGAAACTAATGCATCTTTTCCTTTCTGTATTGGTGTCTAATTATTCCAACTCCATTTTTTAAACAAACTGTTCTTTTTCGATTGAACTCACTTGTCATTTAAAAGATCATAAGGCTGTACAATTGGAAAGATCAATTTCTAAGATTCACTGTGAGACATCAATTTATTTGTCAATCATTATGCCAACATGATGCTGTCTTGACAGCTTTATCATTATAATAAATCGTTAAGTCAGATAGCATAAATTCTTAACTTTATTCATTATCTACAAAGTTGTTGATTATTATATATACCTTGGGTTTTAATGTCAGTTTAGATGGTTAATTTCTTTGTTGTTGTTTTGAGACAGAGTCTCACACTGTAGTCCAGGATGACCTGAATTTCACTATGTAATTCAAGTTAACCTTAAGTTTGCAGCAATCCTTCTGCTTCAGCCTTCCCAATATTAAGATTATAGATGTGAGCCACTGTACCTGGATTAGCCTTCCCATTTGTAGCATGGCTACAAAAAGCCATGCAGGTGTGTATTGGAAAGCATTTGTTTCTATCACTTTAAGGAGAATTGACATCTTACTAACTGAATCTTCCATCTATAAAATGTTGTATCTCTAGTTATTTAGATCTGCCTTAATTTCTTTCCTTGGTAGTTTATGTTTTTAGATTAGAAATTTTAGAAGTTGGCTTCCATAATGTTCTTGGCATGTTAAAGGTACTGCTGTGATATATAATATAAATCATATATTATGAAGATCATAGATTATAGGTTATATGTTCCATGTTACACATAAATTATAGAATATGTTAGTTGTATTAGAATTATTTCATAATTTTCATAGTGTGAAGGGGAATCAGATTTTTAACTTTAATTTTCAGTTCTTTATCATCAGAATTGAGTTTTCATATACTTCTCTATTGTGTGACTTTACTACAKTTTTCTTACTAGTTCTAGATGTTGAGTTTCCTGCCTCTGGTATATGATCAGATCACTAGCAAAACAGATAGTTTTCCAATCTTTCTGCCTTTTACTCCTTTTCAGTTTGCCTTACTGAACTGGGCAAGACCTCTTGTACAATACTGAATGTATATGCTGATGGTAGGCAAACTTTCCTCTTAATAGTCTCAAGAAAGAAAATTCAGGCTTCTATCATATCTGCATGCTCTTAAAGATTGCCCTTTATTAGGTTGAAGAACTTTGCATGTAAGAAGTCCCTGTTTGGGCTAGAGAGATGGTTCAGTGATTAAAGCACTTGTTTTGCAATTGTGAGGACCAAAGTGCAGATTCMCAGAACCTATATAAAAGTTGGGGGAAGTATGACAAGAGGTAATTTGCTGTAACTTTGTTATTCAGGAGGCAAAGATTGGAGATCCATGGAACAATCTGGAATCAGTGAGCTCTGGATTCAGCTAGAGATCCTGAGTCAATAAATAAAGGGAAGAGTGTCTCGAGGAAGACGTCCAACATCAGCTTAAGGCCTTCGTGTGTACCTGTCCACACATGTGAATCTACACACATGTGAATAATCATCAACACACACACACATACACACACACACACACACACACACAGAGAGAGAGAGAGAGAGAGAGAGAGAGAGAGAGAGAGAGAGAGAGAGAGAATGATAATACATGTTGTATTGGTTTCTTTTCCATTGTAGTGGTAAAATATCCTGACCACTTAAGGGAGAAAGGGATTGTTTTGGGACACAGTTTCAAAGGGATACAGTCTATCATGGCAACAGAGACATGGCACCAGGAAAGAAGGCATAATGACACTAAAGGGACTAAGTGTTCAAACATAGGCATCTTTTTTTTTTTAATTTTTAATTTTTGATTAAATATTTTCTTTATTTACATTGCAAATGTTATCCCCTTTCCTGGTTTCCCCTCTGAAAACACCCTATCCCATCCCCCCTCCCCCTGCTCACCAACCCGCCCACTCCTGCTTCCCTGTCCTGGCATTCCCCTACACTGGGGCATTGAACCATCTCAGGACCAAGGGCCTCTCCTCTCATTGACATTCAACAAGCCATCCTTTGCTTAGGCAAATGGGTGGAACTAGAAAATATCATCCTGAGTGAGGTAACCCCATAATAAAAGAACACACACGATATGCACTCACTGATAAGTGGATATTAGCCCAGACGCTTGGAATATCCAAGATACAAGAGTGAAGACCACATGAAGAGACACCATGACTAAGTCAAACATTAAAATAAAGCATTTAATTGGGGGCTTGCTTTCAGATTCTTAGTCCATTATCATCATGGTGGGGAATACCTCAAAGCTCACCCCAGTGACATATTTCCTCCCAAAAGGCCACACTTAACTGATACTTCTTAATTTGTTCAAACAGTTCTATTGCATGGTAATTAAGCATTCAAATACAGAGGCCTTTGGGGGTCATTCTTATCCAAACCACCACAGTATGTGTGTCATACCTATGAGGTGGCTGAAGAGTGCTAGAACCTCTGGTTCTAGATCTGGATCTAGAAGGCTAGGAGAGTGTCGTAGCTCCCCTGGAAGTGGAGTTACAGATAGTTGCCAGCAAGTGGCCCTATGCTGACCACCATGTCTCATCCCAGTCTCATTTATCCATAGCATCATCAAAAATAAAATTCAAAAATCTAGGGCAGGAGAATTGACACACTGGGTAAAGGTGCCTGATGCCAAGTCTGTCAACTTGAGATTGAGTCCAGAAACCCAATGAGGGAAGGAGAGAATAGACTCTCACAAATTGTCCTCTGCCCCCCTCCCCATGCCTTGGCATGCAGGTCTTGTGAATGCATGTACATCTACATATTCACATACATATATATGCACAAACACAAAATACATAAATGTTACTTTAAAAAAAAACAAATACTTGGGAATCCAGAGAAATATGCCTATCTTTGAATCATGGAAATGGACACTTGTGGAAGGAGAGGTAAGAAAGTACCAGCTATGGTTTGAATTCGAATGGGGGAGCTTAAAGCCCCAGCATAATGGCATGAAGAGTCAGGGTCTATGTAGTGTTCTTAGTATTCTCTGGCAACGGCTGAAGGAACACTCTAATGGAACTTACCTTCCTCATCTTCTGCATGGTAGGACACAGAATTTGTATCTTCCCCTCTTGCCATGTGAGGACCCACTAAGAAGTCAGTCTGTGAGAAACAAACCCACACTTTGGTCTTGTATACTCTAGCTATTCCCCAGACCTGTAAGAAGTAGATTTCTGTACTTTTAAAATTACTCCAATAACCAGTTTGCATTCTGTTACTATTATAAAATACTGACCAAAACCGAGTTGTCGACAAAAGAATATATTTGTCTTATATCTTCTGGGTCACAATCCCATGGCTTGAGGAACTCTGCCCACTGGCCTCTTCTTCATGGCTTACTCAGGCTATTTTCTTATATAATAAGGACCATCTGTCCAGGATAGCACTAGACATAAGGGCCTGGGCCCTCCCACATTGACCATTAATCGAAAAATGTCCTCACAGGCCAATCTGATGGAGTTAAACTTCTTCCTTCCCAGGTGACTCTAGTTTGTGACAAGTTGACAAAAACCTTATCCACATCAAATCCAAGGCATTCTGTTACCAGCAAAAAAAGGTGGTGGGGCTAAGAGACCATCCAAATCTGAGTCAAAGCCCTCTCAAAAGGGATGGCATGTGTGGGTCAGTTGAGAGATTTTTCAACATTGTTTATATACCATTTTATTTCATGACCACAGGCTCTTTGGAAAGCCTTTAAATCAGTGGTTCTCAACCTGTGAGTCACAACCCTTAAGGATCAAAGGACTCTTTCACAGGAGTTGCATATCAGATATCCTGCTTATTAGATATTTACATTGTGATCTATAACAGTAGTAAAATTACAGTTATTCAGTAGCAATGAAAATAATCTTATGGTTGGGGTTCATCACAACAGAAGGAACTGCATTAAAGGGTCATAGTGTTAAGAAAGTTGAGAACCACGGCCTTAAATGCATAGCCCCAGCTGAAGATGGTAATGGTTGTGGCTCCATTCTTGTGCAGCCACAACCATTGGTCCTTTTGATTCTTTTGGCCAGTGTGGATTTAGTGGAGGGAGAGGGCTATTTATAGTGTGAATCTTTAATAACTGTGAGCTGGTCTCAGCTTTCCCTTCAGTCTGAAGTTCTGGCAGAGCCTGAGGATAGGAATGCCTGTAAGAATTTTCCTCCACCTGTCACCCATCTCTACCTGAGTGAGTTTCTTTGTTCCCTCACAGGGCCTTCTGTGGGATATAGATTGTTCATTTTGACTGATGGAAAATTGTAGCTCTATGTGCTGGATGACCAGAGTCTGTGGAAGCTTCTAAAGCCAATCTACCCTTTCATTCAAAATCTATTTGGAAATGTTCCGTGTGCATTTAAAAAGAGACTCACATTGTACTGTTCTCAGTTGATGTGTTTTCCCGTTAGACACTTGTATTGGTACCTGTTTTTCCAGAACAATTATACCAAAATAGCCAACATTTATCATCCCACAGTTTGGTGCAGACTAAAAATTTAGGCATAGCTTGGTTGCATATTTTTATGATGTCTCCTTGTTTCCCAGACTGACCTTGATTGAACTCTTTAGTTCAACAGATCCTCCTGCCTAAGCCTCTCAAGAAACTGGCACATGCCAGGATTGATTTACGAACTTCCAAAGGTTTATGCTGAGTTTCATAAGTCTGTAGATGTAAAACACAGCCCTCGCCTCAGAGTGGGAAGTGATAGCTTATTCTGAGCCAAATAGTAGGACCATGGCATGGGAACATGAATTCAGGTTAATATGAATGGTATTATCAGATATGTAAGCTATTATATGAGTTTATTATAGTCTCAGAACAAAAGAAAGTCATAGATCAAGGCATTTACCAAGTACTCTGGTGGGTCCATCAGATAGGTGGGTTATAGAAAAGCAGGGAAATAGTTGTTTTGGGTATCAGATGGTATCTGGCTACATGCCTAGTTTTGGGATTGGTGGAAGATAGTGGCTGGCTAAGGTGATACATTCTAAAGGATTTTTCCTGATAGCTGAAAGGATGTTAGAGTAGATACAGAGGTGGACAATAAATAACTATTAAGGGAATTAGAGAGAGAACAACGTATTTCAGCTCTCCATCTGCTATGTGCCAACTTTGCAATAGTTACAAAGTTCTAATCCATTAAACGACACTGTCACACCTTCAACACAGCTGCAGCTCTCTTTTGGAAAGTTTATTTCCCAACCCCTCCTGTTGGGAGAGCACCACATTTTATTTTTTTTTTTGCATGGAAAGGGGAAATGCTGTTTTATGACCCAGGTTGCTAGAAAGCCTCATTCTTAGAATCTGACAAAGATAGGCTGATAGAGCAGGAGAACTGTTTTTAGGACAAAAAGTTGTTATTAAAATCATTAAAGGAGAAAGACCTAAGTCATATTGTCATTATTAGCCATCATGATCTGGATCTGATGTTTTGTTTTGCTTTTCCTTCTTTGGTGTCTGATATAACATTGACATGGGTATGTAATATAAATATTATAGCTAAGATTAAAGCAATCAAGAATACAGTTTGGCCAATGAAGCACAAGTAACAGAAGATAGAAACACTCATGTTAGCCCAAGTAATTCTGTGTATTGTTAAACACTTTACTTAGAATGTGTGTTTCACTGTGTCTATAGATATTTGTATTTTATGAAATATTCTATCTAAGGACTGGAGAGATGACTCCGTGATTAATTGAGCTTGCTGAGTGGATCAAGGACCTCCACATAAAACCAGACACACTGAATCTAATAGAAGCGAAAGTGGGAAAAAGTCTCAAATGCATGGGCATAGGAGAAAATATCCTGAACAGAACACTAATGGCTTATGCTCTAACATTAAGAGTCAACAAATGGGACCTCATAAAATTGAAAAGCTTCTGTAAGGCAAAGGACACTATCAATAGGACAAAACGGCAACCAACAGATTGGGAAAAGATCTTTACCAATCCAACAGAGGGCTAATATCCAATATATACAAAGAACTCAAGAAGTTAAACTCTAGAGAGTCAAATAACCCTATTAAAAATAGGGAACAGAGCTAAACAGAGAATTCTCACCTGAGGAAACTCAAAGGGCTGAGAAGCACCTAAAGAAATTTCAACATCCTTAGTCATCAGGGAAATGCAAATCAAAACAATCCTGAGATTCCACCTCACACCAGTCAGAATGGCTAAGATGAAAATTCTCAGGTGACAGCAGATGCAGGTAAGGATGTGGAGAAAGAGGAACACTCCTCCATTGCTGGTGGGATTGAAAGCTTGTACAACCACTCTGGAAATCAGTCTTGCAGTTCCTTAGAAAATTGGACCTGAGGACTCACCTATACCATTTCTGGTTATATACCCAGAAGATGCTCCAACATGTAATAAGGACACATGCTCCACTATGTTCATAACTACCAAATTTATAATAGTCGGAAGCTGGAAACAACCCAGATGTCCCTCAATAGAAGAATGGATGCAGAAAATGTGGTACATTTACACAATGGAGTGTTACTCAGCTATTAAAAGCAATGACTTCGTGAAATTCACAGGCAAATGGATGGAACTTGAAAATATCATCCTGAGTGAGGTAACCCAATCACAAAAGAATACACACAGTATGAATTCACTGATAGGTTGATATTAGCGCAAAAGTTTGGAATACCCAAGATTCAATTCACAGACCTAAAAAGAAGGAGACCAAAATATGGATGCTTCAGTGCTTTTTAGAAGGCTGAACAAAATACTCACTGGAAGAAATATGGAGACAAAGTGTGGAGCAGAGACTGAAGGAAAGGCCATCCAGAGACTGCCCCCCGCCCCGGGATCCATCCCACATACAGCAGCCAAACCTAACTGCTATTGTGCATGCTGGGAAGTGCTTGCTGATGGAAGCCTGATATAGCTGCCTCCTGAGAGGCTCTGCCAGAGCCTGACAACTACAGAGAAGGATGCTCGAAACCAACCACTGGACTGAACTCCTGGGTCCCTGATGGAGGAGTTGGAGAAGGGACTGAAGGAGCTGAGGGGATTTGCAGTCGCATGGAGGGAGCAAGAGTGTCAACAGGCCAGATCCCCTGGAGCTCCCAGGGAATGGAGGACCAACCAAAGAGTACACATGGAGAGACCCATGGCAGTGGCTACTTATGCGGCAGAGGATGGCCTTGTTAGACATCAGTGGGAGGAGAGGCCCTTGAGCCTGATGCTGTTCAATGCCCCAGTGTAGGGGAATGTCAGAGCAGGAGGACTGGAGTGGGTGGGAAAGCACCCCCATAGAGGCAGGGGGGGGATGGGATAGGGGGTTTCCAAAGGGGAGGCCTGGAAAGGGGCAAAACATTTGAAATGTAAATAAAGAAATTTCCAATTAAAAAAAAAGAGTGCTTGTTGCCCTGCCAGAAGTCCTGAGTTTCACTATTCTGCATACACATAAAACAGAATACACACACACACACACACACACACACACACACACACACACACACACAACAACAACAAACAACCACACAAGTATTTCAAACAAAATATTATAATCTGGTTTAAAATATTTGAAATAATTATATTGTCTCTCCCTCCCTCCATTTCTCTCTCCCCCACCATGTGTGTTTGTGTGGAGTATGTGTGGTATGTCTGAGGATACAGGTGCCCATGTGTACATAGAAGTCAAAGAAGGATATCACTATTTYTATTCCTTTGAGATTAGAAATCTTTCATTGAACTCTGTACAGCCAACACAGCCCCAGGAATCCTCCTGTCTCCACACTCCTGTCAGTGCTGGGATTGCAGGCATGTGCATGACCACACTAAGCTTTTGGCTTGAGTTCTGGGATCTGAGCTCAGGACCTACCTTATCCTTACACAGCAAGGGCTTAGACCCACAGAGACATCTCTCCTGCTCTAAGAATCACCTTTTGACTCTAACGTCTTTTGGCCAGTTTGACTGCATCATTATAATCTCGTATAGAATAGTCAGTTCCAATTCTACGAAAGACTGGTCTTTAATGTCTAAATTATTGTAACTCTTATTTGTGAACTAATGATTTCATTCATCCCATTATTTTGCTATTGAATGAGATTCCAGTTTAAGAAAATCAGTGAATATTACATTACAGAAGAAACTAGATAAGTAATAACATATTGCTTTGATTTTTTTCTAACAAAATTCTTTTTCCATGTATGAAATATTATTAGTGACTAATTATTATTAGGAATAGGTTTGTGACAAACCACAATTCCACTGCTTTTATGGAAATAGCAAAGTCTTGCTCCTCATTTCACGATCAGGAGGAGGAATGTTACCCCAGTTGGAGCAGTTTTCGATTGCCTATCCACTTCTCAGTGGAAAATAAAAGTATTATTTACTTATTTTAAAAATTCAGACTAACTCCCCTGTGGGATAGTTAATTTATAAACAAGGGCTCTTACAGTATAATCTTCTAAGTTACAATTTATTTATTTATTTATTTATTTATTTATTTATTTATTTATTTATTATTTTGGTATAGAATAGAGTTTATTCAGGGCAGAGGATGAGAGTTAATGATGTAGTGGAGGCAGAGAGAG
>BDUI01000529.1:259340-272002 GCA_002335545.1 Apodemus speciosus | reverse complement strand
AAGAAGAAGAAGAAGAAGAAGAAGAAGAAGAAGAAGAAGAAGAAGAAGAAGAAGAAGAAGAAGAAGAAGAAGAAGAAGAAATGTCTACTTGGCAGTCTATTTGAGCCTTGGTATTCTAATGAGTGGTTGACCACAGATACCACTTCTTTTAATGATTTGTAGATAAAAATGCAGGCCACAAGAATAGGCAAATTTGCCTAGGAATAATATTCAGGGCGAGAAAAAAGCTCGGGGGCAGGGGGGGACAGGCCCCAATGGCCTCAAAGAGGTTGGCAGAGTACTGCAAAGGAGGTTGATTTAAAAAACAAAAACAAAACAAAACAAAACAAAAACAAACAAAACCAGAGCTGTGGGAATTGTGGGGATAGCCAGCAAGGGACCCTGTTATCAAAGCCTTAGGGTACAAAGTGACAAAGTCAAAGGAGGAAACTCGGTGTGGTGGGAGAAGCCTCGAGGTCAAGTAAGATAAAGACTGGGAGGCCTTAAACAACAGGAACGAGATGTCAGCTACAGGCAGGAAGTAAGGGAGTCAGCAAAAGAACACACTTGCTGGGTATGCTCTAAGATGTTTCCTGAGGATCTGACCTTTGGCAGTAATATTGTGATGGCTTTTTTGATACAGGCTGGCCTGTAATTTGCTTTGTAGCCAGTGATAACCTCGAACTTTTGATCTCTGTCTCCAGCTCTCAAGCGCTGGGATTACAGGCGTGCACCACCACACCCAGTTTATGTGGTGCTAGGGACTGATGCCACGGCATCGCTCTACCAACTAAGCCATATCTCAGCGCCTACAACTGGCTTTTTGACAAAAGTTCGTGTCTTCAAACTTAACTGAATGTTAAGACTATTAAGATTCAGGCCAAGGAAAAGAAACGACTTGGGTTGTGGGTGTAGCTCAGTTGATAGAGTGTCTGCTGAACGTGCAGGATGCTCTGAGTTCTATCCCCAGCATTGCATAAACTGGATGTGTGGCACACCCCTATAATCTCAGTGCTCAACGAGGTGGCAGTAGAAGGGACAAAAGTTCAAAGTCAGCCTTAGCTGTATAGTGAGTGTGGGCCTAAGGGCCTAACTGGGCTACATGAGACCCTGTCTCCGAGAACGGTGCACAGGGACCCTGGTGATATGCCTCAGTAAGTAAGTAAGCTTGCTGTACATGCCTGAAAACCTTATCTTGGTCCCTGGAAGCCATGTGAAAGAAAGACTGGATGTGGTGGCTGGAAGCCATTGTGGGAGACAAGAAGCAAATAGGAAGTGACTGCCTGTCCTTTGACTCCCATAGTTCAGTTCTCAGCATCAGCAGCAGGCGGCTCACAATCAATTGCATGTAACTCCAGTTCCAGATCTGATACCCATTTTCAGTCTCTTCAGGCGCGCACACACACACACACATGCAACATAAACTCATACAAAAATATGCATATATACATAAATATAAATAGTTTAAAATAATAATAAAAACTTTAAAAGAAAGAATCTACCCTTGGGAGTTAGTGCTCACTGTAACCCCGCTCCGCTTACTAGATAAGCATATAGGATAACAGCAGGGCCCAAAGTAGTTGCAAGATGGTGAATAGGCTAGCCGGTGTTCTAGCTTGGTTTCTGCCGCTGTGACAAACACTATGACCAAAAGCAACTTGGAGAGGAAAGGTTTTATTTCATCTTTCAGGCAACTGTCTGGCACTGAGGGAAGTCACAGCAGAAACCTCAAGGTAGGAACTGAAGCAGAGACCATGGAGGAACACTGGTTACTGGCTTGCTCCCCCAGGCTCAGTCAGATATTTTTCTTTATACAGCCCAGGCACACTTGCCTAGGGTCAGCACTGCCCACAGCGGGCTGGGCCCTCCCATGTCAATCAGCAACCAAGACTATGTCCTTCAGACTTGCCACAAACCAGTCTGAGGGAAGCATTTCCCCAACCGAGGGTCTCCCTTCCCAGGTAGCTGTAGTTTGTGTCAAGTAAAACCTAACCACCATACCCAGGAACAGAAATAAGTAAAACATTCTAAAAGAGCTCATTGGCTAGGCTGAAGAGATGTTCAGCCACTCAAGGCTAGACTCACAACCAAAAGGACAAGTGCTCACCAGAGTACTTCAAATAATGTGGGCTTGCTGTGGCTCAGCAGAAAACCACTGTAACCAATTAATAACCTGGTGAACAGTAATCAGAAGTGAGGCTGTGTGTGTGTGTGTGTGTGTGTGTGTGTGTGTGTGTGTGTGTACACGCACATCTGTGGAGTTCTCCAGTGTCGTTTCCAAGCACCATCCTCCTTGGTGGGACTTTGTGTTTGTTTGGGGGACTTGTTTGTTTTTGTTGCTGTTGCTTTTGTTGCAGCACCTGAGCTCTGTAGAACTGGCAGACCTGGAACTCACAGAGATCCCCCTGCCTCTGCCTCCCAGGTGTTAGGATTAAAGGCCTGTGCCACCATGCCTGGCTCCACCTTGGTTTTCCGCACAGGGTTTCACAATGGGTTGGAGTTCGCTGAGTAGACTTAGCTGGCTGGCCGGTGAGTGCAGGGATACGCCTGTCTCTGCTGCCTCAGCTCTGAGATTGAAGATGCATGCCACTACATATGACTCTTTCCCCRTGAGTTCTAGGCGTTGAACTCAGGTCCGCCTGCTTTGAAGGCAAGCACTTACACACTGAACTAGCTCTCTAGCTTGAAATGTCCTTTTCTATGGGGCAAGGGCTTTGGGAAAATTAGGTTCTAAGCTCAAAATCCACAGTGACACCAAAGATCAAAGACTGTCCTCTGGTAAACCCACTTTAGGTTTACAAAACTCCACTGAGCAAGTCAAGACTTGAGTTGAAACACCCTAGGTAATAAGGGGTCAGTGTACACAATAACACAAGTCCAGCATTAATAGTGTTGTGTGGTTGCTACAGAATGCAGACACAGCTTTGGAGTGTTACACAGCTTTTGGACTGTTTCAATAAAGGTTTCCAAATAATTAATGATCGGTGATGTCAAGATGACAGGATTTAAAGTGACCAACCACAGAAAAGAGCCTCTGGGAGTGTCTGTGAGGGAGTTTCCAGATTGGTTCACTGAGGTGAGAAGCCGACCCTAAGTGTGGGTTGCAAGACTCTGCSGGCTGAGGTCCCTGAAGAAAAACAAGCCAGGGAGCTGAGCAGCAGCCTCCCTCTCGCCGCTTCCTCACTGCAGGTGCAGTGACCAGTCACCTCAAGCTCGCTCGCCTTGGCATGCCTTCCGCCCTAGCATGGACTGTGCACTCAAATGTGAGCCAAAATATCCCTCTCTCTTTTGTGAGACAGGGTACACGGCTGGCCTGGGTCTCACTATGTAGATCAGGCTGGCTTTAAACTCCCAAAGCTACACCTCTGTCTCCCAAGTGCTGGGATTAAAGGTATGTGACACCACCCTCCGCAACCCCTTTTATTAAGTTGCTTCATCGGTTACTCTGTCAGAACAACATGGAAGATGACTAATGTATTATCTCACTGCATGCTAAATTATCAGACTATATCAACAGTTCTGCCTAGCTCACAGAGTCAAATTTTGAGTTTATCATCTGTCATCCATCCTTTCTATTCCCACTAACACACTCTCATCTTATACCTGACATGGCAGACCAATTCCAAGGATGGTTCGAGCTGAGGGTGTGTCTCCATGGTAGTGCATGCCTAGCAGTTGCTATGGGGTCTAATCTCCAGTTCAAGCGTGTTAGGGAAAGAAATCAAAGATGACCCCGCAACCCCTCTCCTAGCACAGATCTTTCACAGGGACACCTCACCACTTCCTCATCAAGAGAGGAAGTTTATTTCCCTCCCAGGGGATCCAGGCTGGTCCTGTACCTTAAACTGATCACTAAGAAACAATGGGTTTGAGTTATAGACCTAGGCTCTCGGGGCCTCGCAGCTTCTATTGTCACGATCTAACTTGACAGCCACCAAGTGAAGCTAGGACAGGCCACGACCTAATAAGCAACCATTGTGTGAGGAGAAAAGTTTTGTGGAGGAGAACAGAGTGGCCCAACTAAGAGCAAGAACTGGGGGTAAACATTCTATGTCTGTGTGACTCTCTAACATGGTCGTCTCTTTACCTAGGTCTTTGGAATGTGACGAGACTATCTGAAGAATTCCATTTGATTTAAACTGAACTTTAACTTGCTAGAAACTGTTACATAGGTCAGCACAGATGTTTGTTCCCACTCTAATTCACCCAACACAATCCTACTAAAAGAACAGGGCATGGTGCACTGAAAAGTACCTTAGACCCTGTCCTTCATGGGGCCACGGGTATGTAGGCAGTGTCTAGGGATGGCTGGTGGGAAAGATAAAGATCTATCAGAAGGAAAGGAAGATGGTTGCAAGCATGACATGAATGCCCTCCAGCATCAGCCAGAAGATGAAAGGGGCCCGCGCTAACTTGGTGGAAATGAGGAATGGGCAGGGAATTGAGACTGAAGGATTCCAGACCTAGGCCCGGCACCAGCAGTAGTCTCAGAGGCTAAGGCGGGATTTAAAAACTCAAAGACAGCCTGGTGAACTTGGGTGAGACTGTGTTTCCAAACTTAAAAAGACAAACAAACAAAAAAGAATAACAAGATGGGGGAGCATGCAGAATAGAGAGGTTCAACCCTCAGCGTCAAGGGGGGGAAAAGGAGATTTCCAGTTTCACGACTAGCTTAGAGCAGTCCAAACAGAAAATTAACTTTCAAGGGTTTCCCTTGTCTGATGAAACACAATAGTTTTTAATAGTTCCATGGTTTGAGGAAGTGACAGAAAACAGAAAGTTAAACCCTCTGTGTCAACAGTTACATGCATAATTTTAATCCGTATTTCTGTCTTCTCTGACGTTAAAGTTTTACATCACCTATATATAACAGGTAGCACATAATATAGTTCTCAGTTACACTGATTTATTTTCTTTTATAAGCTAGGTTGTCATGTATCCCATCTTGCCTCAAATTTGCTATCTAGTTGTTAAGTGTCTTGTACTTTAGATCCTTCTGCGGCCACCAGCCAAGGCTGGTGTGTAATGTCAACATATGCCAGGTTTAGGTGGTACTGGCGATCCACCTTGCAGCTTCATGAATTCTAGACAAGCACTCAGCCTAGTCGTTTTGCTTTGAAAACAGACCAAAATCTCTTTGACTACAGGAATCCTGTGTATTTGGGGAATGGCACCGTTCCGAATGTTCCTAGAATTTCCTAGAGGCCTGAGTAGGAAGTCCAAGAGTAGATAATGATCTAAACTCAAAAGACTTTATTAAATTCAGCCTCAAACTAATATTTTACCCTTCGCTGAATCTACCGTGCACCACAAAGCAGAACGACAGAGGCGCAAAGCCAGACCTAGGCTCCGCCATGTACCGCTGGTCTGCGGGATCCCTCCCTCYATGCCCATCCTACCGGTTGCTCTTTGGGCGTGGCCCAGTTAGGGTGGCTGATTGGGCGAAGGTGTGGCTGAAAAGAGACACTTCCTATTGGGTCCAACCCAACAGTTTCCGGTAGCACTCGACAATTTCCGGCCACAGGCTCCTCCTCCGCCGGCTCACCTCGGCTGTTTCCGACATCTTTCGGGCTTTTCCGTCTCGCTCTCGTTTAGCTCTCTCCACTTCGGATATTTCCGTGTCTCGCTCGGAAGAACTCGGCAACCACTCGGCCTCCCCCATCCCCCGGTAACGGTCGCTGGTGAGTTTAAATGAGCCGGGGCTGGCCGGGCTGGAGCCGCTACGGGGGGGGCCTGAGGCACTGCAGAAAGTGGGTCTGAGCCTCAAGGATGACGGTGCTGCAGGAACCTGTCCAGGTAATGCTAGCCTCTGCTCCCAGGCCTGGCGCCATGCCTGGGTCGCAAAGCGAACAGCGAGTTCGCGGCCTGCTGCGGCCTAGGCCCGGCTTCTCCCGCCTCCCCTTCGGCGAGCCCTGCCCGTCTCTCGTCAGTCCCGAGGCCTTACCCGCCGCCTCAGCCGAGGTTAGCCGGGTTCCCGCTTTACTTCTCGCCCCCTGTGCGAGCAGGGTTCGGCGGGAATCATTCGTTTTCCGTCGGTACTGGCGTCCGGCCATCCTCCTCCTCCTCCTGTTGGTCGCGGGCCCTGCCCGCAGTGGGAGTCCAGGGGCGCAGATGGAGCCCCGGGGACCGGCACTGAAGCGCTTTTGAACCGAGCTGGTGGGATTTCACACTAGTGGGGCAAGTTTGTTGGTATTTTCTTGGTTTCGTTTTACGTGAGATTGTCGAGGGAAGAAGATAAAATCCTTATAATCCTGCTTTTTGATACTAGTTTTTGTCTCGGTAGCACTTTCTCGTCCACTGTAGTTCTCGTTCAGTGGATTTCCCACCGGACAATGACGATCTGAGAAGGGAACTCCCCTCCTCAGGCCCGGTGCTGCGGTGCAAACACCCAGGCAGGGGAGTGGGCGAAAGGGCAGGTCTGGATTTTCATTACCCCGCTTGGGCGTCAAGAGGCATTTTATTGTACAGGTTTAGAAGGTGCTTAGGAAACTAGAGATAATAATTGCTTTCCCATTCATTTCAACACCCATCCATTCCTGAAACCACACCAGGGTATGCGTTGACGTACACAGTGCTGTTGTCATTGAAGAAACCCTATTGGGTTTTTAAGTGTGATGCAGTGCCAAGTCAGATCTGAAGAAACTGAACCTTTTGTCCGTTGGTGGTTGGTGATGGACCAGGTTTGGGAGATGTTCATCCTACTGTATGATCTTTGACATGGTCGAAAGACTTGACCTCCATTAATTACTGTCATTAAGCCATGAACTTTATTTTGAAGTTATAAAGCAAACCAATTTTAGAAATTGTGAATTCCCTTAGGTAAGTCTGTGACAACAAATAGTAAATTCCTCTAATACGTCAATAGTAAATGCTTCTAATGCATCAGTACAGCATTTCCTTAATTTCTCATCGCAGCATAAAATACTGTTTTCCCTGTTTGGCCTTGTTTCCAACTGTTTACATGGTGACAGCTATTAGTATTTGAATTATAGCAAAAATATAGCAACCCAGGACTATGACATCTGAACTATTCTTGTCTCTGTTGTTTCAGTTCTTCCAAAACTGCATTTCTTTCCAAATTTCTTTTCCTAATGTAGACACCTTTGTAAGTCCCCTTTGAGGCCTATCATGAAATTAAACAGATAAAGAGGTTGTTCAGATGCTTCCTTTTATTTCATATTGTAGTTTGGTCTTAATGATTYGTTTGCATTTCCTGACCAAAAAGACTTTTAATCTATATAAAAGAATAAGACAATCAAAATATTGTTTTTGCTAGATAGGATCCAACATGTTTCCTCTTTTTTTCTTTATTGTTTGCAATAACACACTTAATATCATTAAAACTAAAAAAAAACTTACCACCCTTTCCTCCATGATAGGTCCACTAGATTTTAGGATAATGGTGAGAAGTTTTGGGGTCTGAGAAGGTAAGAATTGGGGTTATAATTTATAGTATAGCAAGGAGGAAAGAGGATCCGGAGTTGAAGGTCATCCTCAACTGTGTAGCAGGTTCAAGGCCAGTGCAGCCCTGTCTCAAAACAACAGCAGCAGAAATGACAACACGCAGCCAACCTTGACCAGGAATGCTGTTGAAAATGGGCAAGAAATAAGAGAGATTAAGATAGGTGTTTATTAAAACAGTACTTGTTCCATGTATTGGGGAAATAAATAGTGTTGACATTTTTTTCTTTGCTTTGTTCCTGGTGTTTGTAGGTATAGGAGAAAGTAGGCAGAAATAAATAATGGTCAAATGTTTGTTTCTACTTTTCTTCCTCCTTTAAAGTTTTTTTTTTTAATATGGAATAACCAGTGGAATGTGCCAAACAGATTTAAATATAAGCCCCTTCCCACGTCAGCTCTTATAGAAATATTACTTTGTATTTGACCCTTTTACAAAAAATCTTGCATATTACAAGGCAAACATTTATTTTGTGGCTTGGCCTCACTGTGTAGTCCTGGCTGGAATTAAAGGCGTGTACCACATTGCTAATTTGGGTGCCTGTAGAAGTCTACTTAATAGAATAGGTGGCATTTCGTTTGCACGGTGTTTTGTCTGACATTTACTTATGTACTGTGTATGTCTGTGAATCTGGGTGGCAGGCATCTTTACCACCTGAGCCGTTTCACCACCTGAGCCGTTTCACCAGCCTGATATTGCTTTGAAAGGCATTTTATATCAACTGATAAAACTATATCAATTATTTTTGCAAGTAAAGCTTCACATAAGTATTGGATGGAAACGACTTTTTTGTTGTTGGTGTTGTTGTTGTTGTTTTGTTGTGTTTTTGTTTGTTTGTTTTGTTTTGTTTTTGGAGACAGGGTTTCTCTGTGTAGTCCTGGCTGTCCTGGAACTCACTCGGTAGACCAGGCTGGCCTCGAACTCAGAAATCCGCCTGCCTCTGCCTCCCNGGTTTCTCTGTGTAGTCCTGGCTGTCCTGGAACTCACTCGGTAGACCAGGCTGGCCTCGAACTCAGAAATCCGCCTGCCTCTGCCTCCCAAGTTCTGGGCTTAAATGGAAACGACTTTTGAAGGTGAAGGTGATTTTAATATCCTACACTTGGAATGTCGAGGCAGGAAAATAAGGGGTTCAAGGCCGACCTTGAACTCGGATGCTTAAGATCCCATCTCAAAACAGCCATACAGGAATTTGAGCTCTACATACATATCATCCTCTTAGAGTTTGATAAAATAGTGAAAAAGTACTTTTGGCTTGAGATTACTTGTCCCCAAGAAGCATCTAAGATTGATTCAGAGAGTATGTGAGAGATGTACTGAGATAGACCATTGGCCTGAAGGCATCCAAGTGGGATGGGAAAGAGATAGGAATTCAAAAAATACCTTGGAAGGTAGAACTGTCCAAACATCGAGGGTCGGTTCCTAGGGTTGGCCTCAACAATGACTGGTTGAGTACGGATGGCACACACCTTTGATCTTAGTACTTGGGAGGTCCAGGCAGGTAGATCTGTTAGTTCAAGGTCAGCCTAGTCAACTTCCCTGAGTTCAGGCCAGCCAGAGCTGCATCTTGAGACCCTGTCTTAAAACAAAACAAAAAACTCATTAACTCCTCAAAATTAAAACTAACCCCTCAGAAAAATGAAAAATGCTGTTCTGCCTGATAGGATTGGGTTTAGATTTAGTGTGTTAATAATGAATCTTGGGCTGGCTTTGTGCCCTCTTAGTAGCCTGGACTGGCCTCTTACTATCTTCTTGTCTCTGCCTCTGGAGTGCCACTACTCCTATCTGCAAAAGAATTTTAATAGAACTATGTAATGAAAGTAGTGTGTTGGGAATATTAATCTGATTTTATTGGTAAGGAGGAAAAGTAGTATGACCAGCCAATGGTAATGTGGACCATGTTTTTTTAAGTTTGGCAAAATTGACCTTTTGGAGAAAGTGGAGTGGTATTTATTGTCGGGCGGTCGTGGCACATGCCTGTAATCCCAGCACTCCGGAGGCAGAGGCAGGTGGATTTCAGAGTTCGAGGACAGCCTGTTCTACAGAGTGAGTTCCAGGACAGCCAGGGCTACACAGAGAAGCCCTGTCTTGAAGGAAAAAAGAAAGAAAGAAAGAAAGAAAGAAAGAACTGGTAGAACCTAAGAATCAGAGTTGGGTATGGCCACAGCATGCCTGGACTCCTGTCACCTGGGAGGCAGAGGCAAAAAGGTCAAGAATTCAAGGCCTGCCTCAGCTATATTGTAATTTGAGAGCGGACTGGCAAAATGAGACCCTGTCTGAAAAGCAGAAATTTAAAAAACAAACAAAAAACCACACACACACAAAACAATTCAATGAGTAAAAGCTAGAGTTGCAGAAGTAGAAATCAGATTCTATTATATAAAATGGAATTTCTACAATGACTTTTTTTTGTTAGTTTTTTCTTTCTCCCTGCTTTCCTGCCTTTCTCATACCTTTTGTTGTATTTTCTTACCTTTTTTTTTTTTTGTCAAATACAAAAACCAAACAATTTATAGCAGTCCAAATTAAATCTGAGTACAGTTTACATTTAAAATACTTGAACTGGGTGTGATGGTGCATGCTTGGAATCCCAGGACTTGGAAAATAGAAACAGGACCTTGAATTTAAGGCCAGCCTAAGCTACTCAGAGAGACCCTGTCTTAAAATATGCAAATAAAATTATATTTCAGCAAGCTGTGATGATGCAAACCTGTAATCCTGGTGCTTGACAGGCAGAGGCGAGGAAAGGAGTTGAAAGCCATTCTCCACTACTGCACCGCAGCTCTGAGGCAAGCTTGTGCTACAGGACTCTGTCCTTCAAAACAACCAGCCAAAGCCTCACTTTCTGGTCTCCTCCTTAGTTTACTAGCCCACTTTTGTTCTCGGGAATGCCTTTTGTTAAGATCTGTTGGTGTTTATATATGCACGTGCCCCCACATGTTTGCAGGTGCCCTGGAGGCCAGAAGAAGGTATTGGACGACCTGGAACTGGAGTGACAGGGAATTGTGAGCTGTTCCACGTGGGTGCTCCAACTAAACTTAGTTCCTCAGGAAGAAAGAGCAGCAAGCCCTCTTAACTACTGAGCCATCTCTCCAGCTCCCTTTTTCTTTTTTTAGTAAGTTACCTCTTTCTAGTCCATGCTTAACATAAAAGACACAGCCTTTTCTCCATCTCTTCTCAAGGTAGCTATGAGAGTTTTCACCTAACCTATAAACTCTACTTAAGAAACTTAACTTCAGGCTTGAAAAACAAGATCAGTTAGTTACCTATCCTCACTCCCCAAAAAACTTTAGTAATCAGAATAGATAGTGGGCCAGGGAGATGACTCAGCCAGGAAATGAATTGCTACATAAGCGTGAGGACCTCAGATTGGATTACTAGCAAACTTGTAAAAAGCCAGGTATGGCTGAGCTGCATAGCTGAAAAAAAAGTGGGGTGGTTCACTTTCATCTGAGAAACCTGTCTCAAGAGATAAGGCAGATCACGATAGAGTAAGACACCAGATATCCTTCTGAGACCTCTGCACAGTGGTGCACATCTGCACACATGCACACATATCCATACACATGTGCATACAGTAGTATTAAAAAAGTAGTTTTTAAAAAAAGGAAGCAGCAACTGAGGCAAACACCTGACGTCAGCCTCTGGCCTCCTTACACACATGATACATTATACAGTGCATGCAAAGAATACACAGCAGGTAAGAATTTGCCGCTGTATGCTCTTGGTTTATCTTTTCAGTGAATACAGCCCAGGACTGAATCATTAGTTCCCTCAGTGGAATGTCTCCTAAACATTTTGTTGGATAGGAAGAAGGAAAGAAGAATGCCGCTGTGTGGCTTCCTAACTTTGCCTTAGCAACTTGTCACCCATCT
Organism: Apodemus speciosus; assembly: GCA_002335545.1. Classification (NCBI taxonomy): domain Eukaryota; kingdom Metazoa; phylum Chordata; class Mammalia; order Rodentia; family Muridae; genus Apodemus; species Apodemus speciosus. The sequence goes on along the minus strand of BDUI01000529.1, from coordinate 260,692 downwards.
GGCTTTAATCTGTAGAACTAGTGCCTGGGTGCTGTGTTTGGGAAGCCTGTACCATCTGTTGGACAGGGTGCTGATTTTAGCTCTGTGTTCATCAGCAGCTACGAATCTGTAGTGATGAAAACAGTCCCTTTCACATCCCATCGCCCCAGTGAGATGCATGTCACTCAGGCACTGAGAGATAACAGCACATTTGGGATGGATGACCCATCATTTTGCTGGTGCTTATAAGGAGTTGGTGTTCTGGACAAAGGTTGATAAATCTTTTTTCTTCTTTTCCTCTTCCTCCTCCTCCTTCCCCTCCTTCTTAATTTCTTAATTTATTTTGGGACAAGATTTGCCCAAGCCAGCCTGGTTCTATTTAGCTTATGTGATTAAGGCTCAGAAATGACTTGGTCATCTGATTAATATCAGTGGAATCATCTTTATCTGCCTGGATTTAGATATAGAGAGTCATTCTCTCTATAGAGAACATTCAAGAAATAACTGCTGGGCTGGAGAGATGGCTCAGYGGTTAAGAGTACTGACTGCTCTTCCAGAGGTCCTGAGTTCAATTCCCAGCAACCACATGGTGGCTCACAACCATCTACAATGGGATCTGATGCTCTCTTCTGGTGTGTCTGAAGACAGCAACAGTGCACTCACAATCAATCAGTCTTCAAAAAAGAAAGAAAGAATTGCTGAGTCAAGTTAGAATGAACTCCCTTCATCCTTTTTTCTGAGTGATATTTTGGCAGATTGTTATATAATTTAAACAGTAAAGTTCTCTAAGGAGAACATCCGCAGTTATCACATTATATTTTACTCTTATTGYACAATATATTTTATACATTATCTACCACCAAAACCTGAACCTTCATGACAGAATTAGAAAATAGAAAAGCAATTAGCTTTCTATTTCATAACAATGCCCATATTCAGGGCTGGAGAGATGGCTCAGTGGTTAAGAGCACCAACTGCTCCTCCAGAGGTCCTGAGTTCAAATCCCAGCAACCACATGCTGGCTCACAACCATCTGTAATGGGATCTGATGCCCTCTTCTGGTGTGTCTGAAGAGAGCAATGGTGTATTCATATACATAAAATAAACAGGGGCTGGAGAAATGGTTCAGCGGTAAAGAGCATTGACTGTTCTTCCAAGTGTCTGAGTTCAAATCTCAGCAACCACATGGTGGCTCACAACCATCCGTAATAAGATCTAATGCCCTCTTCTGGTGTGTCTGAAGTCAGCTACAGTGTACTTACATATAATACTAATAAATAAATCTTTAAAAGGATAAACAAAATAAATCTTTAAAAAAAAAAAAACAATGCCCATATTCAGTCCTTCCTCCTCTTCTTTTTTTTTTTTTTTTT
>BDUI01000529.1:218746-239056 GCA_002335545.1 Apodemus speciosus | reverse complement strand
GGAAGAGCAGTCGGTGCTCTTAACCACTGAGCCATCTCTCCAGCCCACATGAATTTCTTCATTCTAGAAGAATAATTCTATATCATAACTATTATGGTTGTTTGCAAAAATGCCTTTGATAAATTACACAGCTCTATATATACACATGCAAAAGAATTCATATAAAATTGGGAAATGTCAGTGGGGTTTATGGTACATATCACTACGGAAAGAATGAATGGGAAGTCAGCCTTGTTACTATCTTTCTAAAGTTAAAAGCAAAGAAGATGAGGGGACCTGTTTTGTCTTGGTCTGCTGACTGACATGAATAATTTACCTTTGACACATCCCAGTGATTTTATGCTTTGATATAATGTGATGGTAGTGATTTGATATAATTAGTGTTGCATTTCCTTATTTTTGAATAATAAGTGAGAATGTGATACACTTACAGAAAAGATCTGCCCTCAGTGCAGACTGACCTCAGTTACTATTAGTTGGGCAATGTACTGCTACATTGAAAATGAAATGACTCTTGGTATGCTGGTTCATTCCTGTAATTCCAAGATTTGGGAGGGTAAAGCAAGATTGCTTCAAGTTCCAGGTCAATAGAGGCCAAAAAAGTAAAACCCCATCTCAAAACAAAAAACAAACAAAAAATTGGTTTTAAAGACTGGTTTTTATAAAATTTCTGGTGAGCAAAACAAAAAGATTAATGAGGATTATGCATTTCTTGTCTGTGTAGTACATTTCTTGTAGGAAATGTTAATGGAGACATCTAGAAGAACGAGTATGATAAGCCTGGAATTTTATTCCTTTTTACAGGAGAATAGCAAAAAGTTAAAAATGAAGTTTCCACCTAAAATCCCAAACAGAAAAACAAAAAGTAAAACTAATAAAGGAGGAATAACTCAACCCAACATAAACGATAGTCTGGAAATTACAAAATTGGACTCTTCTATCATTTCAGAAGGGAAAATAACCACAATCACACCTCAGATCCAGGCATTTACTCTTCAGAAGGCAGCAGCAGGTCTGTTTGTAATGCTTCCTGTGCTTCCACTTTATTTTATACTTCCTTTGATTAAGTTTCTTCATGCCTGATTGTTTTTAGATTAATACTGGCATTAAAAATTGTTTTAATGGATATTTTTATGTTTTAAAATTTGTGTCTCTTATCTTTCTCTATGGATATGTTTATCCCCAAAGAAGTCCAAACAGGGCATGAATCCCATGGAATAGGAATTGCAGTGGTTGTGAGCTGCCATGTAAATACTGGGAACTGGACAAAAAAATGCTTCTAACAACTGAGCCCTGTAAAAAAAAAATTTTAACTTAATTACATTTTATTGTATTTCATTTAGTGAGAAAGAGTAAGTGTGTGTATACACTATGTGGGGTCCCAGGGATCAAACTCAGGTCATCAGGCGAGAACCTCTAACTACAAAGCAATCTTGTCAGCCCAAATACTGGAATTTTTTTTTAGAGGAATAATTTGTAGTTAGCAGTTTTAGAAAACCAAAGTTGTATGTATTTCTCCTTTGCTTATCATATTGTTTTCTCCTAGAAGGTTTGATGAGCCTTCTTCGTGAAATGGGAAAAGGTTATTTAGCTTTGTGTTCATACAACTGCAAAGAAGCTATAAATATTTTGAGCCACCTACCTTCTCACCACTACAGCACTGGTTGGGTCTTGTGCCAGATTGGACGGGCTTATTTTGAACTTTCAGAGTATATGCAGGTAAGTATACAAAGATGCATATATCTTTCTAGAATTAACTTAACTTTCATGCTTAAGGCTAGATCTTAAAGGCTGATATTTACTAATTTATTATGTGATGTTTATATAATTATTTTCCTAGCATGTATAACTGTCCTAGTTAGGAGTAGTGTTGCTGTGGTGAAGCATGATGACCAGAAACAACTTGGGGAGAAAAGGGTTTACTTTGCTCACAGTTCCATAGAACAGGTAGTTCATCACCAGAAGCACTGAGGGACTGGAGGGATGTCTCAGCTCAGCGGTGAAGAGCACTGGCTGCTCTTCTAGAGGTTCTGAGTTCAAATGCCAGCACCTACATGGTGCAGCTCACAGCCATCTGTAATGGAGTCCAGTGGTATGTCTGAGGTCAGCTACAGTGTACTCTAAAATAAAATAAATCTTTAAAAAAATAAAAATAAAGCAGGGAGGGCAGGAACTCAGAAAAGGCAGGAGCTGATGCACAGGCCATGGAGGGGTGCTACTGACTGACTTGCTCCTCGTGCTCAGTTTCTCTTCTTACAGAGCCCAGGACCACCAGCCCACGGGTGGCACCGCTCACAATCACTAATTAAGAAAATGCCATTCAGACATTCAAAGGATCTTATGAAAGTATTTCCTCACTTGAGGTCTTGAGGTTACAATTTTTTTTCCGGATTAACTCTTTTTTTTGTTGTTTGTTTTTGTTTTTGTTTTTGTTTTTTTCGAGACAGGGTTTCTCTGTGTAGCCCTGGCTGTCCTGGAACTCACTCTGTAGACCAGGCTGGCCTCGAACTCAGAAATCCACCTGCCTCTTCCTCCCAAGTGCTGGGATTAAAGGCGTTGCGCCACCACCGCCCGACTCAGATTAACTCTTAATTTAATGGGCTTTCTTGAAAAGGATTTTAGAGAACAATCAATATAAATTCTTTCTACAGTGTGTACAGAATTATACACTGATCTGAATGTTTGGCATTTAGCATGCTTTATAAACTTAATGCTATGAAGAATATTATATTTAATTGAAGATCGATGTCCTAATAACAGGGTTTTTTTTTCCTTTGAGGCAGGATCTTTTCACCTTGTAGCTCTGGCTGGCCTGGAACCTGTTATATAAACCAGGCTCATCTCCCCACTGCTGGGATTGAAGGCATATACCACCAAACCTGGCTGGCTTTGTTTTTGAGATGGGGCCTCATGTAGGCCAGGCTGTCCTTGATCTCTGTAAGCCAGGACTACTCAAACTCCTGATTCTCTTCCCTTCCCTCTTAGACTGTGGCGTTACAGATGTCTCCTACCAACTCTGACTTAGGAACCCATGGAGGAGTTGAATCCAGGGCTCCATACATCATCTGTCCTTCAACTTAATTCATTAGTTTCTTTTTTCTTCTCATAGGTCATAATCACTTGTGGAGTTTAGTTTGTTGGGTTTTAGGGGTTGTTTTGTTTTGTTTTGTTTTAAGAAAGGTTTTTCTGTTTAACCCTGGCTGGCTTCATACTCAGATCCACCTGCCTCTGCCTCCCAAGTGCTGGGACTAAAGGCGCGCAATGCCACCGCCAGGCTTTTTATTTTATCTTTGAGACAAGGTCTTGCTATGTAGTCCAGGCCCACCTTGAGTTCACTATATGGCCCAGGCTGGCCTCAGCTTGCTAGTCCTGTTGCTTGTATCAGTCCTAGCTGATAATTGATTTTAAGGGGCGACAATAGTTTCTGAAATTTTTGAAGCCAAAAGGTATCTTGTGTGGCTAATTTCTTTGTTATGTTATATAACCTATTTCTTTTAGAAGCACTCACAACTTTTAAAGAGATTTGAGGGAACTGACAGAACAGCGTACTGATTCTACATGACAGATAACTGTGTTTGGGGCAAAAATTCCCAGTTTTATAAATGTCCTTTTCCCAGGGCTGGAGAAAGGCTCAGCGGCGGACAGTACTTGCTGTCTTTGCAGAGGCACAGTCCCGCACGTAAAGCAAACAGCAGTTCTTCCTTAGGCTCCGTCAGCGCCATTCCCTATAACCCACAGAGTCCTGATTGTGAACTACAGCTCTGAACATTTTGAACTTACTAAGGGGTCAAAACTAGGCGACACATAAAGTTTATAAGAAGCACAGTTCTAGAAACTGTAAATATTTTGAGAGAGAAAAAAATGACCTGTTAGCTATGGGGAGGCCTTAGAAAGGGTTAGCGGGAACTGTACCTGCAGCAGACGCGGTGCTCCGTGTTGTTCTTCACTCAGTGCGGATTGGCAGCGTTCACCTTTTTAGCCTCTAAAAGTTTCAACTCAGCTTTTCAGTTAAGTTCATATTCTATCTCTCTGTCTCTGTCTCTGACTGTCTCTGTCTCTTTCTCTCCCTCTGTCTCTCTCCCATCTCTCTCTTTAAAATTTATATCTTACATGTTTGCATGTATTTACGTGTACCATACATGTACCTGGTACCAGAAGATGTTGGATGCCCTGGAACTGCAGTTCCAGATAGTTAAAAGCTGCCAACCAAAGCCAGGTCCACTGCAGGGCAGCCAGTGRGTGCTCTTTCTCCCTGAGGCCCATCAAAGATCCAGCCCCATCTTTGTCTTTTTTATAGAAATTTCCTTTTGGGTTTCATGTATTTTGTTTTTGTTTTTTTAAAGATTTATTTTAAAYGTATGTGAATACATTGTCATTCTCTTCAGACATACCAGAAGAGGGCATCAGATCTCATTACAGATGGTTGTGAGCCACCATGTGGTTGCTGGGAATTGAACTTAAGACCTTTGGAAGAACAGTGAGTGCTCTTAACCACTCACTGAGTCATCTCTCCAGCCCCAGGCTTTATGTCTTTATCCCTAGTTAAAACACAGGATCGAGGCTAACTGGAGCATGATTGCCTCGGGATTTGACATCTCACAATGATTTCTCATGTTTCTAATCACGGAAAGCATCCTTGCAGAAATTCAGTGCTGTGAAGACAGTAACCTGCACTAGCTTCTAGTAATAGTTCTTTATTTTCAGGCTGAAAGAATATTCTCAGAAGTTAGAAGGATTGAAAGTTTCAGAGTTGAAGGAATGGAGATCTACTCGACAACCCTCTGGCATCTTCAGAAAGATGTTGCTCTTTCAGTTCTTTCAAAAGATTTAACAGACATGGATAAGAATTCACCAGAGGTATGCTACCAGCAATTTCTTAGTCACTTTTCTTTTACTTGTTCAATTTTTGGGTGCAGTGCTGGTCTGGAGCCCAGCAGTAAGGATATGCTAGGCACATAATCCTTAACTCTGAGTTAACATCCTTGACCCCAGCATAGCTTTTGATCGTCAGAACAAATATAGTCCTGTATCACTTAATGAAACATTCTGACAAGTGCATTGTTAGGTAATTTTGTCGTTTTTAGCAAAATATTTTAGGATATAATTATACTAGAGTTCAGTTATTCTTCACTACACAGCAAGTTTGATGCTAATTCTGGACTTAATGAGATTGTCTCAGAGAAGACTCTTCTCACACTTGCAGAAAGGTCATCCTTGGTGACTCGTGATTGTAACCTCAGGTCTTGGAAGGCCTGTCCAGACAATAAAACAGGACTCTAATCATAAAGCATATATATATATATGCTTTAGTGAGTATATTTGGATTTTAAGGGACAACATTTGAGAGTCCATTTATTCCTTAAATTATGTGGACTCCAAGGATTTAACTCTAGGTCATCAGACTTGGCAGCAAGCCCTCTTACCCATTGAGTCATCTTGCTGACCCTTAATTGACATTTTAAGACATGTGTGCTAATCTTATAATAAGTATTTCAGGACATGTCAAGCATATTTAGTGAGGGTTTGTTTGCAAGTCTTTGTTTTTAGGACTTTGCTGTCTTGCCTAGACTGTTCTTTAACTCTGAGCCTCCCACTTGGATCTCCCACAGCCGGAGTGACAAGTGAATACTTGGCTTTTAGTGATACTTTTGTGAAATGCCCATAAACCTGGGTTCAAATTACTGTTCTCATCTGGCCTCTGCAGACTCCACAAGTGCACAAACTCACAGGAAGACACAAATACTAATACTAATATATCATCTTTAAAAAAAAAAAAAAAAAAATAGGGCCTGTAAGATAACTTCAAACGGTGCTGGTGAGAGGATGGTTCCGCAGGTGAGAGTCCGCTGTGCACATCTGGAGCTCTAAGTGGAGTTTCCAGAACCCACAGTGGAAGATAAAAAGCCAGCTCCCTGATGCTGTCCTCTTGAGCCAGTTGTGATGCTACACACCTTTAATTCCACACTCAGGAGGCAGAGGCAGGCAAATCTCCAAGTGCAAAGCCATCCTGGTGTCTACTGACAGACATTACACAGAGAAACTCTATCAAAGAAGAACACTGCTCTGACCTGCACATGTGGAGTTTGCGTATGAGTAAGAGTTTTTCAAAAGTCAGGAATTTAAATTTCTTCAGTTTTTTTTGTCTTCTAAATAAAATCTGACTTTAGTCATAGGATTGGTTTTGTTAAAAAGGAAAATAAAAGTTTGGTCAGAGAGACAGCTTAATGATTAAAAATGATTGTGCTAGCCGGGTGGTGGTGGCGCACACCTGTAATCCCAGCACTCGGGAGGCAGAGGCAGGCGGATTTCTGAGTTCGAGGCCAGCCTGGTCTACAGAGTGAGTTCCAGGACAGCCAGGGCTGTACAGAGAAACCCTGTCTCGAAAAACCAAAAAAAAAAAAAAAAAAATGATTGTGCTAGCATGAGAACCTGAACTTGAATCTCAGAACCCACATAAATGCCAAGCATAGTGTAAATAAATCGCTGTAACCCCATCACAAGGAGGAGACAAAGCAGAGAGAGGCACATCCCTGAAAGCTAGTCTACTGCACACAACTGACAACACAGACCCTGTCTCAGACAAGGGAAGCAAGAATCCACCCTCACACCACAAACGGTTTCTTAGGTCAGAATTAAATTCAGGTACAAAAAAATTAAAATCAAAAGTTTTTACTTTTGACAATAATTTTCTTTATAGAGCATAAAAACTTTTAATTGACTGGTTTTTGTTTCTGTTTTGTCAGGCCTGGTGTGCTGCAGGGAATTGTTTCAGTCTACAAAGGGAGCATGATATAGCGATTAAATTCTTCCAAAGAGCTATCCAGGTCGATCCAAATTATGCTTATGCCTATACTCTACTAGGACATGAGTTTGTGTTAACTGAAGAACTAGACAAAGCATTAGCATGCTTTCGAAATGCTATAAGAGTAAATCCCAGACATTATAATGCATGGTAAGTAAAGAGACAAAGTTTTACTAAAGATGGTTTTTTTATTTAATTTAATTTGTTTGCACATGTGTATTGTGTCTATATGGGCTGTGTGAGCTACAGCAAACAATGGAAGTTAGAACATGACATTAAGGGTTGGTTCTCTCCCAGGAATGAGCCGGGCTTGGCCACGGGCACCTTTACCCACTGAGTGCCTTTTTTCTTTTTAAGACTTTTGTAGATACGCCTGTTATGCTTGTATATATGTATGTATTATGTATATCACATGCATGCCTGGTGTCTTAGTTATGCTTACTACTACTGCGGTAAATATCATTACCAAAAAGCAAGTAGGGAAGAAAGGGTTTATTTGACTTATACTTCCATGTTACTGTTAATTATCAGAGGAAGTCAGGACAGGAACTGCGAGTAGGAACCTGGAGGTAGAAGCTGATGCTTGCCTCTTACGTGCATAAAGCCCTGGCTTCTGTTCTACCCCTGAACCACATGTACTGACTGGGCTTAGTACCTCATGCTGTAATCTCAGTACTGGTGAGGTAGAAATGGGGATCAGAAGTTCAGGGTTATCTTTGATAATATAGTGAATTGGAGGCCAGCCCCTCTAGGCTACATGAGATGTGCTCTCATAAATAAATAAGTAGTGCACAGACCAAACATTTAGAAATAATAAAACATAAAGAAATCATAGGAAAGATCAAAGTCTGTAGTGTATTAATATATGCATGAACATTTCTAAATGTAAGTAAAGTCTAAAAATTTAGGAGACCAAGAAAAAGTACTATTAGGTWATAAAGAACAAAGTGATACAAAAAGATACATGAATTAAGGAAGCAGATACAAGACTTATATTTTTCTCTTTCAACTCTATTGTAAGTTTTGTTGTTGTTGTTGTTGTTGTTTTGGTTTTTGCGGTGGATGTGTGGACTCCACTTCCTTTGTACTGATATATCAAGAATCATTTTTACTTTCCAAATGAATCCTTGTGCTATGTTATTCCTTTGAGATGGTAATTGTGAAAAGTTGGTCTTTTTTTTTTTTTTTAATTTTATGAACCATTAGTCTAATAGAAACTAAAACATAGTTAGCCAGTGAATAGATTTGTTACTTTCACCCATGTAGAAAAAAAGCCTGGTGATGGCACACGCCTTTAGTCCCAGGCCTGGGGAGGCAGTGACAGGCGGATCTCTTACTTTGAGGCCAGCCTGGTCTACAGAGTGAGTTCCAGGACAGCCAGGGTTACACAGAGAAACCCTGTCTTGGGGAAAAAAAAAAAAACAGGCTGGAGAGATGCTCTCCAGCCACCTTTATTTAGCCAGGCAGTGGTGGTGCACACCTGTAATCCTAGCACTCGGGAGGCAGAGGCAGGGGGATTTCTGAGTTCAAGGACAGCATGGTCTACAGAGTGAGTTCCAGGACAGCCAGGGCTACACAGAGAAACCCTGTCTTAAAACTAAAATAAAAAAAGGGAATAATTTAGCAAAGTGTGTGCTGCATACATAATCACTGCAGGAATCAGCTGTTCCATCTGCATAGAGTGGTGAGTTTAAATGTGTGGCTTCTCTATCATAGTTTTGCCTGTTTGGGTAATGTATTGTTTTCACTTGTAAAAATGTGTCTCCTAAAATGTTTCAGTGATTTTTATTATGACTAATACTTTTTGTCTTCCTATAAGACATTATTTTTTCCCATTTGTATATTGAAATGCCAGGTACCCTAACTGTCTTATTAGTAGATGAACTAAACTAGCAGCCAAAACTTATGTCCTTAAAAATCATACTCTCTTACAATTTCAGGTATGGTTTAGGAATGATTTATTACAAGCAAGAGAAGTTCAGCCTCGCAGAAATGCATTTCCAGAAAGCACTTGATATCAACCCTCAGAGTTCAGTTTTACTTTGCCACATTGGAGTAGTAAGTAACTTTGTAAACATTGCTCTGTTACCTCCTTATTAAGAGTTTAGGTTAAAAAAAAAAAAAAAAGAGTTTAGGTGACTTAATGGTTACTGTGAAAATTGAACTGTTTTGTTAATGAAGCAGTGTCTCAGAGATTTTCCAGCTTAACCAGCACCTTTTTGACTTCTGAGGAAATATGCTTTGTGGGGCTGAGGATGTGGCTCAGGAGCCATGATCTAGTCTTTAGCATAAAACTGAGCATCTTCACACTTACAATCTTAACACTCCTTGGAGGGAGAAACAGGTGAATCACAAGTTGAAGGTTATTCTCATTAAACAAAACAAGTTTAAGGCCAGCTTGGCACTACTGTGAGAGCTGCCTCCAGATCCAGAGAGGGCAGTAGGGAAAATCCCTGTGTGTTTGTATACTCTCCCTTTTTGTTCTGTTTGGGGGGGGGGGGGGGGGGGGGTAATCTGTCTCAAATGATAATTTGTTTCATTGCTTAAGACTTGTTTTATGCCTGGCGGTGGTGGCGCAGGCCTTTAATTCCAGCACTTGGGAGGCAGAGGCAGGCGGATTTCTGAGTTGGAGGCCAGCATGGTCTACAGAGTGAGTTCCAGGACAGCCAGGGCTACACAGAGAAACCTTGTCTTGGAAAAACCAAAAAAAAAAGACTCGTTTTATTTTTTATTATGTGTATGGATATGTTAACTACAGATGCCCAGAGAAGCCAAAAGCATCAGATCTCCTGAAGCTGGTGTTATAGGCAGTTTGGGGCCCCCTGACGTAGATGCTGGGAACCAAACAAACTGCACCTAGACAGAAACACTGACCATCTCTCCAGTGACTCATTTTATTTGTTTTGAGACAGTTTTATGTAACCCATGCGGTAAGGTATAATTGAGTGACACGGGATTCATGAACAAGTTCTTTGAACACAGGTTAATATTTAGAGGGTCATAATCATCCTTTAGAAATGTGTTATCTGTATAAATGATAAATGCTTTTCTTGTGAAGAGTAAAACCAAGTTTTACTTACTTTTAGACTTTGTGATAATTATCTGCTGTAAAGATCAAATCATGAGGCTGGAGAAGTGTCTCAGTGGTTAAGCAGAGGACCCATGTTTGGTACCTAGCATCTACTTCGGGCAGCTCACAACCACCTATAATTCCAGCTCCAAAGGATCTGAGGCTCCTGACCACCACAGACACCTACACTCATGTGTATGTGCTCACACACACACACACACACACACACACACACATGTACGCATAATTCAAAATCAAAATCAGTCTTTTTAAAAATATTGAATCATGAGTAACATCATAGACTTCCTGTGGTGGATTAGAAGTCTGAGGACCTGGGTTTTATTCCTATAAGACATTATTTAACATCTGGAGTTCAGAATGCTTTTTTAAAAATTATTATTATTGGGGAGGGCCATGGGACAGTCAGATTGGTTCTTTCTCCCACCTTACATGGGTATATGGGTTCTGGGAATTGAACTAAGATTAAGCTCTTCACCAACAGATCAGTTTTTCTAGCCCTCACTGCTATCTTTGAAATGGAGCACTTGCTAGACTTAGAAGAGAATTAGAGATAATCTGTTAATCACTTAGTGTCTTAGTTATTTTTCTATTGCTGTGATAAAACACCAAGACCAAGGCAACTTAGAAATTGTTTAATTTGACTTACAGTTTCAGGGGATTAAAGTTCAGGATGGTGGAGCAGAAGAACAAGAGAAACTGGGGACAGAGTGGTCTTTTGAAACCTTAGGCCTGCCCTCAGTGACACTCCCTCCAGCAAGACCACGTCTCCCGATCCCTTCGGAAGAGTCCCACCAACTAGTGACCAAATAGTCAAACATTAATAGTTCTTGTTCTAAACAACACATTTAGTAGTAATGAATTACTTAAACCCCTGTAGACAATCTAGTTAGATTATACAGCTTCATCTCTAAAAGCTTTATTTTCATAACTCAGATACAGACGTGTAAGCTCTTTAGGATAGATGATAGAGTACTTTATCTAATTGACAATTATAATGGACTGGATGTTAATTATATATCATAGTTTGTAATTTACATAATTTTTGTGGTTATGTTCAATTTATATCTAAGAGAAGAGTTGGGTTTTTTGTTTTTGTTTTTTTTTAATTTGGACAGAAAAGGTGAGATGTTGGACATTGGTTCTAATGCTTTGTCTTATTCCAGCTCCCAAAAAGTCACGCTTCCAGACCTGAGGGTCACTGTCCCCAGCTGGCTTCTATTGATAATAAAAAAAATTGCCATACAGCCAATGGCTGGGCAGAAAGAAGAGGCAGGGCTTTTAGATTGTGCAGGCAAGGCTCTAGGAGAGAATGACCTGCCAGGGAAGGAGAAAAATGAAACCTAAAGGCCTGCCAGCATGCAGGAGTCCAAGAATGTGGCCCTAGGGGTCTAGGGTAGCAGAGGTGAAATAGAGATTTAAAAAGATATTAACTTGTGGGGTTGGGGGGTGGGGAGGAGCCAGGAAAGGGGAAATCATTTGAAATGTAAATAAAGAATATATCTAATAAAAATTAAATTTAAAAAAAGTTATTAACTCAGGAATACCGGAGGGATGGAGGGGTGTTTGCTAGCCTCAGGAAAAATTAGAAGTGCCTAGTCAAGGCATATCAAAATTAATTTGTGTATATGTGTGTCTTTCATTCGAGAATCCAGAGGGCTCTGGAGTCGGGGCTGGAAGAGCCACCTGCTGAGAGCCAAAGACAGTTCTCCAACAGCGTTTTGAGTTATAGTCTTTGCTTCCTTCTTAACCTTTCTTCATTAATATCAAGACTGACTTTACTTCTTACAGGTTCAGCATGCACTGAAGAAGTCTGAAAAGGCTTTGGATACCCTGAACAAAGCCATTGTTATCGATCCCAAGAACCCTCTATGCAAATTTCACAGAGCCTCGGTTTTATTTGCAAATGAAAAATACAAGGTGAGATTTTTATCAGTTTCTGCCACACTGTATTATGCCTCTTTAAAAAAAAAAAAACAAAAACAAAAACTTCAAGGCCAACCTGGCCTACATAGTGAGTTCCTGGATAGCCAGGGCTGCATAGAGAGATCTTGTCTCCAAAAAACAAATACAAATAAAAAGCTACATATTATTAATGTGGGGGATTTTTTTTTTGAAACCTCTCTCTCTCTCTCTTTTTTTTTTTTTTTTTTTTTTTTTTTTTTGAGACAGGGTTTCTCTGTGTAGCCCTGGCTGTCCTGGAACTCACTCTGTAGACCAGGCTGACCCCGAACTCAGAAATCCGCCTGCCTCTGCCTCCCAAGTGCTGGGATTACAGGCGTGCGCCACCACGCCCGGCCTTTTCTCTATTTTTAAAGACCAAGGGGTGGGACGTAGTTTCATTTTATTTCATGAAATGAGGTATATCATTCTAGCACTCGGGAGGCTCAGACAGGAGGAATGCCACTAAGTCCACTTCAGCTACAGAGTGGTCCGAATACATTTTAAGCYACAGAGTGATATTCTGTCTCAAAAAAGCACAGAAAGTAGCAATGCCCTCTAGGAAGGGTTGGTGTGAGGTATTCAGAAATACACATTCCACATCTAGAAAGTCTCATATGCACCGCAGAATTGTCTTAAAAGAAGAACTTGAAGCATCCTCTGAGACTAAAGTAAATGAAGTGACAGTGAGTGACTGCATGCTTACTGTCACTCTGGGAGGTGTCAGCTCAGTGATGGCTGCTTGTTCAGAGTGGCATGAGGGTGTTTTGATAATTTATTCAACCATAAATGATGAACATATAAATATATTTAATTGAATTTCTGTTTCCTGTTTGAATAAATTTAGGTTCTTACTAAATAAAAAGGAGCAAAAACTAAGCTGGATATATTAGTACACACCTGATCCCAGGGCAGGGGAGAGGAAACCAGGAGGATCACAAATTCAGGACTAGGCTAGATCAAATGAGACCTAGTCTTTGAAGAGAAGTACGAAAACATGGTGGGGAAGGGGAGTGCAGGTGGTAAAACACAGAGTCCTGGCTGGGTTCAGTGCCCAACACCACCCAAGTCATGTGTAGTTTATGCCTGTAATCTCAGCACTGGGGCAGTAAAAGCAAAAAATTAATTTATTAAGAAGTCTCATTTGGCATTAGATGTTACAACCAAGGGGCAGGAATTAAAAGCAAGCTCTTTGGGAAATGTAGAATAGGACTGCTATTCTTCCCATTATACACTTTCCAAGCTGGCTTGGAACTCATAAGGCCAAAGATGACTTTGAACCTTTTCTCTGCCTTCCAAGTGCTAACATGAGACATCATGCCCCATTTATGTGGTGTTAGGGTCAAACCCAGGGCTTCTTGCATGCAATGTAAGCACCTACAAGCTGAGCCACCTTCCTAGTCTATACCCTTCATATTTTTCTTTATACCAAATAAATAGATTTGCTTATGTTATCTGAATTCCATAATTTCCTGATGCTTTTCTTAGCACATCATCTTGGATCCCTGCTTCACACTTTATCTTTGAGCTTTTTCTTTATATCGAAGTCAATGTGTTTGTCATCTTTTCAAAACGTCACTGTTAAAGCTTAATATACATAAGCTCACTTTCTATTAACAGTTACTGTTAGTCTAACAGAACTGTTTTATTAACAATTCAGAGCATACTTTTCCTTGTTGTTCATAGATACTTTTTTTAATTGATTTTTCATATAGGTTTAGTTATTTTAAATGTATGTGAGTACATTTTCACTCTCTTCAGACATACCAGAAAAGGGCATCAGATCTCATTTCAAATAGTTATGACTATGTGGTTGCTGAGAATTGAACTCAGGACCTTTGAAACAGTAATCGGTGTTCTTAACCACTGAGCCATCTCTCCATCCCCAGCGTTGATTTTTTTTTTTTAAATCTGCATAGTTAGTGTTTGTTTTTAACTATGTGTGTCTATGTATGGTACCTGACTGTATTTGTTTAGTCAGAATTCTGTAAGATTTTGCTCCTCTAAATTTTTTCTTTGTTTTTTCAGTCTGCTTTACAAGAACTTGAAGAACTGAAACAAATTGTCCCCAAAGAATCCCTCGTTTACTTCTTAATAGGAAAGGTAAAAACTGGGGCCTCAGTGTCATGTGGCAACTTTGTAACAAAACTAAATTCTTTTTCTTTCCTTTTAAGATTTGTCTGTTTCTATTGCCAGGCAGTAGTGGTGCATGCCTTTAAGCCTAGCACTGGGGAGGTAGAAGCAGGTTCTAGGATAGCCTCATCAACAGAGCAAGTTCCAGGACCACCGGGGCTGCACAGAGGAAAAGCCCAAGGACTAAACTTGGATCTTCTGGAGGAGCAACAAGAGTTTTAACTGTAGAACTCTCTCTCCAACCTCAACAACTATTAAATTTTGGAAACTACTATATGGATTGTATATACAATACTTGTTCTGTAGACCAAGCTGTTCTGGAACTCAGAAGCCGACCTGCTCTGCCTCCCGAGTAGTGATAGGATTAAAGGCATCTACTTGACAAATTTAACTAAATTCCTGGACTAAGAGCCCTGGGGAAAAATGGATTTAGCAGTAACAATTAAAAAGATGATGTTCTAGCTGGGCATGATGGTGTGTGCCTGTGATCCCAGCACTTGGAATGCTAAGGCAGATCTACTAATGAACTGCAGTGTCTCACTGTGTAGCTCAGGCTGTCCCAGATCAAGGCCAGCCTGGACTGTATATTCAGACCTCTTGTCTTGAAAGACAAATGTGGAGCTAAGGGCAGACTCAAATGCCTGTGTTTCCAGATGTCTTTGACATGGATCCAGGCTCTGTGTCCTGTAATCTCAGGACTGGCACAAGCAGGAAGTTCTCGGTTCAAGGTCAGCCTGAGCTACATAATGAGACACTGCAGTTCATTAGTAGATCATGCACCTGGCGTGCATATGGCTGTATAAATGAAAGTCACTCAAGTGGCTTCTGTAGCCCGTCCTCCACCACCAGTGCTCCAGCTGCTGAGGGTTATTAGAGACTCGCCTAAAAACAAAGGCAAGGAGTTCCAAACCCAACGCCTGRTGATATAAAGAACACTTAAATATGAAGCCGTGTGTTGGATAAAAACATCCTCCCACCTGAATGGACTTATAGTTCAAAGATCAGAAGCCTAATTATGTTTTAAGATTTTACAGTTGAAGAATTGAGTGTTCCTGTCTTTTAGGTTTACAAGAAGTTGGGTCAAACTCATCTCGCCTTGATGAATTTCTCTTGGGCTATGGATTTAGATCCTAAAGGGGCCAATAATCAGATTAAAGAGGCAATTGACAAGCGCTACCTTCCAGATGATGAGGAGCCAATAACCCAAGAGGAACAGATCAGTGAGTATCAAACATAAGATCAGTCAGAAAGCTACGGTGTGCAGAACCTGTGGGGAGCTCTCACACTTTGCAAACTAGCATTTTCTTTACAGAAGATGAGATTACCGCTAAATGTAATTACTTCTGGGGCTGGTGTGCTGTGTGACTTTGAGCCTCCGCTCCATAGCAGCGGTTGCTTACATTCTATTTAGTCCTGACAAATCCAAAAACCTGTGTGATTACTGCATACTTAGTAATATTTATATACTAATACTAAGAAAACTGGAGATTTTTCTGAGGTAAATTCAGATTAGCTTTTGTTCCATAAAATTTAGTGAATATCTTATTGTGGGGAAGACGCACAAAAATTTACATTCCCCATACTGCTCTTTTAAACTGAAGGTTATATTCCACATTCCTTTATACTGTCAGGGACTGTCCACAAAGTTAAGTGAGTGGTTAGGAGTTGGCAGAAATGTTACCCTTTTTTGATGTTGTTATTATATCTATTCTTATGTCTCAGAGAGCTAGTTCTAACTCCTAGAGTAGAAGAAATACAGAGTTAATAGGGGGAAAGGGCAAGAGGCTAGAAATGTCATAGTTGTTAGAGTTCTATAGAGCATGGACAAGGCCTGGGTTTGATCCCAGACTTCATCAAGCAGATGTGGTGCTGCTTGTGCCTGTCATCCTAGCCTGGGAGGTAAATGCAGAAGAATTACCAGCAGTGGGAAGATACCCTTGGCTACACAGTAAGTTCAAGTCCAGCTTGGGCTATGTGAGATGCTGCCCCCAAAGAACTACTGTCATTATTTCTAAAAGTCAAATACAACAAGTTAACTTCCAGGCATGCTATGAGACATAGAACTAATATTCCAGGCCCTTAATCCCAGCACTGGGAAGCAGAGGCAGGTGGATCTCTGAGTTCCAGAGTCCAGTGGTCTATATAGTGAGTTCCAGGATCAGGCTACATAAGAAAACCCCATTTTGAAAGCACAGAGGGAGTTGAAGGAGGGGGGAGAACTTGGCATGCTTTTTTAAGATAACATTTGGAATTTATGGTCTGTGGAGTCTCATTCTGAATGTAATGAAATTCGTATCTTTTGTGAACCAAGAAGTTGAATTATCCCATACCTTCTGTTTTTGTTCCATTTGTACAGTGGGGACAGATGAGTCCCAGGAGAGCAGCATGACAGATGCAGACGACACACAACTTCATGCAGCAGAAAGTGATGAATTTTAACTTGTGGAAGTCAGACCGCGACTGCGGCCAGTGCTGACATGTTCCTGTCCCTCATACGCTGAGTCTCAACTCTGAGCCACCATTGCCGTCCTCCGTCACCTAGACCATGAGTGTGCCACTTTCATCGGACCTGACTGCACAGAATGAAGGCGGTGCGACACTTAGCTGCTAACAAGGCTGGCTCTTTACCAGGATGAATGACAATTTGGGGGAGGGGTGAGGAACTTTTCTTTTTTTCTTTAATCTCCTCAGTTGGAAATCTATCATGGAAGGAAGAGTTATGTTTTATCTTGAAGGAACCGTTAGATATGGAAATGGTGATGAACCAGAATTTCTTGGTCATTTTTCCAAAATTGTTTTTTAGTTGGTTCTATTCCTGATAAACAGAGTGACTGACCTTCATTTCTAGGTTCTTCAAGAATGGTGTTAGCAAGTGCCAGAAGGAACAATAAAAGACATTGCCTGTGACAGAGTAAAGTTCATTGCCAAGGAACATAGCTTACCGTGAGCGTGGAGTGTCTCCTATAAGCAATCGCAGGGGGCCTGTTTGGACTCGTGTAGGAGTCAAATATCCCTCCATACAGTGTACACTTATTCTTGGCAAGAATGCTTTAATATCTAACCAAGAATTTTAATTTATTCATCTTGCTTCAAAGTGTTGATCATTGTTGTCTTGGTATTGCAAACTTTAAAATTGGTCTTCACGATACTGGCTTTACTCTTTGAGCTCTGTGGGATTGCCTTCAACACCGAGAGATGGTAGCGTGGTTCCCTGATGAAAAGCCAACCTGGCCCTTAATAACCACTGTGTTTACCAGAAGAATCAGTATGAAAACACTAAAGAGAGACCTCCGAGATCATGATAGAGAAAAGCCTTAATACAGTTGGAGCTGCACCTAACCGTGAGTGCGAGAGCGCGTGGTGACCTCTGTGAGTGCGTTCCTTTCAGCTCTCTGCTTCGTATTGTCTGTTAGTAGTGTGAGTCACCACAACTTGTAATGAGCGTAATTAATTGGGTTTAAAATACTGAACATTTTTAACCTAGGGAAAAGTTTCTTATGAAAGAGACAAATTCTCTCCTGAATTCATCATAATATGGGTTTGTGTGTTTGGGGACTGGCCACAATTTTAAAGATCTAATTATGCGTATAAAATGGGAATTATTGGAATTTCACAGTAACAGATTTAAACAGTCTTAAATTGTGTATCTCCTTTATTGTAATGTATTGAAAATTTTAGAGAAACTTTAGTTAACATTTTATTAAGTGCCAATGTCAGAATATAACAAATTATAGTTTCTTATGAGTGACAGGCCTACAGTTAATATTTTGGAATATTTGATGAAGGAAAAACTTACCCACTGGTTACTTGTATATGTAAGTCAAGCTGTGAAAATAAGGTGGATTGCAAAAGATGTGGAAGAATGTTTAGCCTGTAGACTCAGTCACTTCCTGTCAGTTACTTAGCCTTCTCATCCAGATGTGAATTAGATACTATCATAAAGTCAAAGTCTTGGGTTAGGTATTAGGTGCCAGGGAAACACTTCAGATAATTTCCTGCCTAAATCTATGTATGTGCCGTTTAAAAAATTAATTTATGTGGAAAAAGAAAGTTGGGAATAAATGACTATCGTAAAAAAGTTCCCAGAGGCTAGCACTTCACTTCTAACAGATATTCCATTTTGTTATTCATTAGTTGTGTAAAGTTTAATTTTCATTTCTTTTATTTTTTTAATTGGCAAATTATAAGCCAGCTATATACATATATATTACATTATCAAATCTAGAGTTTCATAGAAAGCTTTACCCTGAGTTCTATTGCAGACCTAGAGAATGCTAAGCTCAGAGCATAATTTGCTGAAGTGTAATTATCTTTTTTTAGTAGGAATTTATGTCCTGTGCCAGAGGGACTTTCTGGTGCTGATTTTGAGACAAAGGATAGGGGATGGTTGTGGCCAGGACTGGCTGAAAGGCACTCAGACACTTGGCCTGCTTTCGTAGTTTCCTCACACCTGCTTTTCACAGCATTTAAATGCGGAAGCCTTATTTCCACGTAGAAACTGTTTCTTGGGTTTCTGTTTCTTTTTCTTTGTGTCTTTGCTTTTTTTTTTTTATTTCTTTTTCACATAATAGGGATCAAATAAACACATTTGGGTAAGCAAATTGTTTGTTTCAAATTTCAGAGCTTGCATTGAAGGAACCTAAGAATACTAAGTACTTCATTGTCTTTTTCACACCTATACATACGTATACAGATACAAATACACACTCACACAAAAGTATATTAGAGCATTGGATTTTTTATTTCCCTCATGGAAATAGTTATTATTGCACCAGGATGAATATTTTTTCCAGGAGAACAGATGGTACTCAAAATAAGGAAAGGTGGGTCTCTTAACTTTTTCCATATTTCATTACTTACAATTTTTTTATTTTATCCAAAAACTGCAAGTAAAAAATGAACCATGCTGCTGTTGTACCTTAAAAACTCAGTGATATCCAGTGTTTAGTCCATTAAAACACTCTTTTCGAAGAAAGCAGTTTCGAAGTCTCTGATTAGCCAGAGTACAGTATGGGTCTTCACTGAGAAAAATGATGGCCCGTTTTCTTTGGGGAAACCTGGGGAAATGCGAGTGTGGGTGTGCCATGTGTGTTCTGTTTGCATTGAAACAATGTACTTTTGTGTCGCCTTTTTGCTTTTCCTGACTTATTTCAGAAATTGTATAGTCTTTGGGGGGAAAGTCTTTTCTGTTAATATATTTACAGTTCATTAAAGGATATGGAAACTCCAAATAAATTACTTTTGAAAGCAGTTTATAATCAAGGTGTTAAGCTATGTAAAAGCTGTGTCATCTGCATTTTTATACTGAGTCACAGCAGCATAGTGATGAAAGATCACATTTTATGTTCTACAAGAGCCTAGGACAATGTTTCTCTAATTTTTACTTACACTTTTTAATATATATATATTAAAGTTCATACCCTTTTTAGTATTATTTGGAATTTCAAAATAAATATTATGACAAAAAAACCAATGGTAATTTTTAGAATATATTATTTTGAAACTGCAGAACCTCTCTCAGCAGCAGCTGCCACTTGGCAGGTCTACTAGTTACCAGCTCATTCTTTAATGATGTTATTTCTGAGGTTCCCTCAGGGGACACAGCCTTTGTGTTACAATTTAACCTCTGAAGCTAGTCATGGTCGCCCAAAGGCAGCCTGGGATACATAGTAAGACTTTGTCTCAAACGGAGGGGGTGGGGTATGGGAGGAGAGTGGTCTACTTGGTAAAGTTGGAACTGAGTTTCTCTTTCCATCACCATGTAAAATGCTGGGAAGCGGGGATAGGAGGATCCCTGAAGCTACCTGGCTGTCCTGTCAGTCTAGCTAATTCAGTGAGCTCCAGTTTCAGACATACTTCCTCAAAAAAGGAGGTAAGTACTTGAAAAAGATATTCTGCCGTTGACTCCTCGCCTCCGCAGCCAGGCACACGGGTCCATAGGTACGTACATACACCAAAAAAAAAGAAGGAAGAAGGAAAGATCAATACGGGTTGAAAATAAAGCTTGGGGATAGAATGGGTCAGGCTCATCACTACTAAAGATAAAGAGGCTGTGGCATTTGCCTGTGTACAAAGACCTGGGTTAGAGCCCTTAGCAAATTGGTCCTGATAGCACATACCCAGAAGCTCAGCACTCAGGAACTRGAGGCACGAAGATCAGAAATGTCAGGTCATCCTTAACTACACAGTGAGTGCCCTGTCTGTAAATGAATTATTCTTAGGGTAAGGGTAAGCAGTGAATTAGTCTGCCAGCTGTATTTCTTTACGTTACGTTAGTCCCCAATAGTTACACAGATAAACCAAGATTTATTTAAAACTGCACCTCAATAATCTACAGCAGTTGGGT
>BDUI01000529.1:177725-190451 GCA_002335545.1 Apodemus speciosus | reverse complement strand
CTTAGCGGGTAAGAGCACTGACTGCTCTTCCAAAGGTCATGAGTTCGAGTCCCAGCACCCACATGGTGGCTCACAACCATCCGTAATGAGATCTGACGCCCTTTTCTGGTGTCTGAAGACAGCTACTGTGTACTTACATATAATAAATAAATAAATCTTTAAAAAAAAAAAAAAGAAAAAAGAAAGAAAATTCTAGTGTACTGGAGAGAGTGCTCACTGAGTAAGAATATTGCTGTTCAATCATGAGGACCTGAGTTCAAATCTCTAGCTGTTGTGCTCTGTGTTTGTGGCCCCAGTGCTGTGGGGGCAGAGACAGCAGGATTACTGGGGCTTGCTAGCCACCAACCTAACCCAAGGCTTAGTTTGAGGCTCTGTATCAAGGGAGAATGAAGCTGATGATAAGAGGACAGAACACCTAATATTCTTACATGTGTGCACAACGCACACAATTAGAATAAAAACATCTCTATAGCCCAGGCTAGCCTCAAACTCAGAGATTCACCTGCCTCCGAGTACTGTAGTTAAAGGCATGCACCACCACACTCAGCTGGCCTTGCCTCAAAATAAACAAAAACAAACAATCAAACAAAAAGAGCCACAACAACGGAAAGAACTATTAAAATTTGAGAGCTAATCACATGACACATGGCTGTGGTCTTAGTTCTTGGGAAGCCAAAACAGAAGGATCACAATTTGAGCAGTAAAATTACATTTAGAAGCCAGTCTGGGCTAGCCTAGACTCTCTCAAAATGAAACAAATAAACAATAAAACAAACAAACTGGACTTGAGCGATGGCGTTATGGCTAAGGGCGCTGGCTGCCTGGCAAAGGACTCACGGTCCTCTGACGCTCGTGTTGAGTGGCTCACAGTGCAGCTCCAAGAGATCAGGTGCCTCTCTCTGACCTTCTAGGGAATCTGTATTCAAGTGTGTATATCCTCACAGACACACAGACACACACATAATCAAAGACTAAAACAACTATTTTTTAAAGAAACTATAAAACCAGATCTTCTTTTCCTGCTCAGAGATGACTGACATCATGAAAGACATAAGGACCAGGAAGTGGGTGACCAGCCATCCAGTTCAGAGAAAACAAATGGTTGTCTATGTCCTAATCCAGGGAGGCAACAGTGCCAAACACAGAACTTTGGGAAAAACTGGACAAAATGTTAAAAAAAGAAAACAAACGAAGAAACACCAGACGCCACCTCTGAACTTAGATCCTGATCCCATTTTTGCAGTGGAAAGGCAGCTGGCTTCTGAGTTAGTTTACGATTCCTTGGCTTATGCAAATACAAATGAAGCTCGGAAAATGTGGTCCCTATGAAAAGAAAAGGACCTCAAGAAAACAACAAAAATAACCCAAGGACAGAGCAAAGGTGGCCAGGGGGACTGGAAGAGCCAACAGTGGGACTGGTAAAGGTCAGCTGGAGCATGGAGGGGAGCGGAGATACGGGGTGACCTCACCTGCTCAGAGATGGTGCACTTCCTTTCTGTTTGGCTTTTATATCATTCTTTTTTTTCTTCCTTTTTTCAACCCTTTAAAAAATGTTCACATACATTGCTGTTTGCCTACCTGCATGTCTGTATGAGAATGTCGGATCCCCTAGAACTGGAGGAACAGTTGTGAGCTTCCATGGGGGTGCTGAGAATTGGACCTGAGTCCTTTGGAAGAGCAGCAGTGCTCATAACTGCTGAGCCATCTTTCTAGCTCCACGTTTTCCTTTAAATTTTTTTTATTTATTTTTATTTTTTATTTAAGTGTGTGTGTGTGTGCCCACGTGAGTGTTTATACACCCCACAGGTATGCAGGTCCCCCACACAGGCTAGAGGAACTGGAATTATGGGTATTTGTAAGACACCTGATGTGAATACTGGCAAATGAAATCTGCCCCTCTGCAAGAACAATAAATTCCTTTAACTGTTTACCCAGTCTTCAAGCCCAAGATGGTGCAAATTTCTAAGAAGAGGACTAAGAAAATTTACACACACATACACAACACAAAACAGAGAAAATTTATGCTGCCCTCTGTTAGGATTTCATGGTCTGTAGCTCTGTCACTTTGTGTGGAAAGCCCGACTCGCCTGCAGAGCTGGCTTCTCTGTCCCACAGGTAACAAACCTTACGGATACCATCTGAGTTTTGTCAAACTCCTATCCACCACAGATCTTCCTAATTCTATTCCCACGGACTAGACTACCATAAGTTGGTATGGAAGGGTGACACTAACTGTCCTGTACCTCTGCTAATTCTTTCTTCACTGGCCCATCGGATTTAGCAGCGAAGGGCACTGGTGCGTTTGCAGATGACCCGGGTTCAACTCCCTACACTAACACGGCAGCTCATAATCTTCTGTTATTTCAGTTTCAGGGGATCTGGGGGCCTCTTCTGGTCTCCATAGGCACACGTGGTACACAGACATGCATGCAGGTAAACCACCCATACACATAAAATAATAAAATATTTTTTAAAATGTAAAAGATTTATCTTTATTTCCTGCCTGTCTGCAGGTCTGTGTGTCATGTACCTGGTGCCTATGGAGGCCAAAGGGGGCTTCAGATCCCCTAGAACTGGAGTCACAGACAGTTGTGAGCTGCTACATGGATGCTGGGAACTGAACCCAGGTCTTCTGCAAGAGCAACCAGTTCTTTCAAGTGCTGAGTATCTCTGGCCCCAAAGCAGTTCTAAAGTGGAAACTTAAGGGTTCTTTGGAGAGTCAATTGAATGGTGTTTTGCTGGGACACATGGGAAGGAAGATTTAGCTGAAGCAGACACAGGAGAGAGGCTGTTCTGCTAAAGCAAGCACATGCAAGGACAGGTGATGAAGGATTCTTCCCTAACGACACCCATGTATTGGTCTGCCTTACACTGCGTCATTGACCTGCATTTCTTGGGACTCCATAGAGAGAAACGCATCAAAAAACTTCTGGCGGTGTGCTGCAGTTTCCTGCTACTTCCTCAGACTCCAGCTGGTTGGCGGTGACGTCAGCCGAGACAGACTCACATGCTGAGGAGTGTGGAGACAAGACCTGTGGAGGAGATGTGATGTTTGCAGGGATGCAAGTATGACTTGATGGACAGTGGAGGAGGCGGAGCTAGGCTGGCTGTGCAACACTGTTGGCCTCGAGTCTCCTCTGATCCTCCCTGAGGGCGGGCGGCACCTACCTTGTCCATTCTTCTGTAGAGATAATTTTTTAAAGAATTATTTGTTAAACATAAAGCACAAAAATGTATGATTTGTTTATGTGTTTCTTTTTAAATTTAAATTTTTCTGGGGTGGGAGGAGTGTGGAGACAGGGTTTCTCCCTGTCACCCTGGCTGTCTTCCAACTCACAGAGATCCGCCTGCCTCTGCCTCTGCCTCCGCAGTGCTGGGATTGAGGCATGTGCCACTACTGCCCAGCTTAACTTAAAAAAATTATTTATCAATGTGTGTGCATACTTGGCCCACCGGTGGAGGTTGGGCGACAGCTTTGTTGAATTGGGATTTTTCCTGTCACCCTCAAGTGGGCTCTAGGGATTGAACTCAGGTTGTCAGACTTACAGTTCCTGAAGGTTTTCCTCTGACCTCCACACAAATGCTATGGCCTACACTGGTACACACAGTAATGATAAAAAGCAAACAAAGAAAGAACCAAACCAAACCAAACCAAAACCAATCCATGATTTAAAGTTGGGCGCTAGGGAAATTCCTGGAAGAAGGTCACTGGGACCTAAGCCAGCTTGGGCTGTGTAATGAATTCCTAGCTCACCTAAGTCACACATGAAGAGCTTGTCTAGAAACAAACAAACAAACCTTAAACCCAAACAAATAAACAAACAAACAAACAAACCCTCAATCAACAACCAAATGCCAAACTCAACCAACCAACCAAATCAAACGAAACCAAACCAAACAAGAAGCCCCACAGACCCCACAGTTTAACCACGATGTGGTCGAACAGCTGGACTATTTCCAGTTGGAGGCCGTGGCATGCGTCGTTCCTGTGAATATTCCTGTAGGCTACACAGTTGATATGAGTCTGCATTTTCTGTAGAGCTAGAGATGGGGCTGCTGGACCCTGAGTATGTACACCTTCAGTTTCACAAGATTATACCACCGTCTTTTCTAAGGGGGCCGTTCCAGCAGTGACAGGGCTTGGTGGTCTAAAGACCAACGTCATTTAGCGTTGACTTATGGGCTGCCCTTGGGAATTAGTCTGTCCTAATTAGAGCAACCTCCCCTTGCCACTGAGTGAGTTTGCAAGGTTTTTAAAGAGACACTGGTCTTCCTTCCCAGAGGAATGGAAAAACATAATTGGACAAAAATGGAATAGTCTAATGTTGAAATATTTAAGTGGTCCAAGATGGCGGCCACCATGAAGAAGGCAGCTGCAGAAGATGTCAATGTTACTGTCGAAGATCAGCAAAAGATAAACAAATTTGCTCGGAATACGAGTCAAATCACAGAGCTAAAGGAGGAAATAGAAGTGAAGAAGAAACACCTCCAGAATTTAGAGGACGCCTGTGATGACGTCATGCTCGCAGATGACAACTGCCTGATGATCCCATACCAGATCGGGGACGTCTTCATTAGCCACTCTCAAGAGGAAACCCAGGAAATATTAGAAGATGCAAAGAAAGCTTTGCAAGAAGAGACCGATGCCTTAGAGTCCAGAGTGGCATCTATCCAGCRGGTGTTAGCCGACCTCAAAGTGCAGTTATACATGAAATTTGGCAGCAATATAAACCTTGAGGCAGATGAAAGCTAAACATTTTATAGTACTTTTTTTAAACCTTGTTTTAATAAACTTGAATATTGTCTTAAATGATAATTTACCCTCTCCAAATGAAACAAAAGGAAAACTTTCTTTTAAAATTTTTTTCATTTAATTAATGGAAATGCCTATTTTCACGTCTTGCTTATTTATTTTATATTTTTAAAAGAAGACAGTATTCATGTACGTATTTTGCATAATGATTGTATGCATTTTAGGAGCTTTATGTCATGTTATTAAAATCGGTTAAAAAGTAAAAAAAAAAGAAAAAAAAAGAAATATTTAAGTGATAAACAACAGTTGAGGTAAACTTTATCATTATCATCATCATTATTTATTATTATTATTAATCAAATTTGCTGTCTTCCATAACATTAATATAGATAACCATAACAGAATTTTCATGGACTGACCTGGAATATAAGATGCCCAAAAATATGGTAAAATGATATCTAAGCATTAGGTACATTGTTTCAGGCTTTTTTTCAACACTAGAGAAGGGATGTGGGACCTCATGCTTGCTAGCTAAATGCAGTGCTACTGAACTAAATAATCTATCTTGTTGGGATTTAAAAACCCCATCGCAAGCAGGGCAGTGGTGGTGCATGCCTTAATCCCAGCTCTGGGGAGACGGAGGCAGGAAGATCTCTGTGAGTCTGAGGCCCAGCAGGTCTATAGAGTGAGTTCCAGGACAGTCAGGGCTACACTGAGAAATCCTATCTTAAAAAAAAAAAAAAATAGCCGGGCAGTGGTGGCACATGCCTTTAATCCCAGCACTTGGGAGGCAGAGACAGGCGGATTTCTGAGTTCGAGGCCAGCCTGGTCTACAGAGTGAGTTCCAGGACAGCCAGGGCTACACAGAGAAACCCTGTCTCGNCCATTCATTACATGTATTACATAACTTAATCCTCATAATAGCCCTAACAGGAAAGCATCATTATCATCATCATTATTATTATTGATCTTCCCATTTCTGGATGAGGGTCTCCAGGCTTGCCTGGAATTTTCAGTGTAGATGAGGATGATCTCTTTCCTCTAGCTCCCAGTACAGAGATCATAGGCAAATGTCACCACCCCTGGCTCTTTTTATGTGGAGTTTCTGATAGAGTTTCACTCTGAAGTCCATTCTAGCCTGAAACTCACTAGGTTGACAAGACTCATCTTAAATTTGGAGTTATCCTTCTGTCTCCAGAGTGCTAAGATTACAGATGTGAATCACCATACTTGATTTAGAAGCAAGCAGTCAAGTAAGCCAGCATGTATGTATGTATGCATGTATGTAAGCATGTATGTGTGGATGTGTTAGTTCTGGGGATTGAACCCAGGTCCTCTGCAAGAGCAGCTGCTGCTCCAAACTACAGAACCACCTCTCTATTCCCCGCTCTGCCCCACTTTTAGTCAGTAATCGGGCAGCTGCAGAGAAGGTGATCTAAGCAGAATTAACCAACTGAGAAAATACCGAGAGATAACTTTTCATTTTTATTTTAAAAATTATCTCAGACATGTGGGGTATCTTTACATCAATTCCATCCCTATGTCCAATTCCTTCGGTGTCCCTTCTACTTCCTCTCGGATTCACAACTTCCTCTTTAATTAAAAGGAAGGATCCAGAATAAGGCAAGATAAAGACGTGTCTTGCTATGTATCCCAAGGTAGTCTCCCACTGGGATCTTCCTGGGTCAGCCTCTCAAGTGCAGGGATTTCAACACCACCATGCCTGACTCAGTTATCGTTATTCTTAGGAGTTAATGACATCCCATCCAAGCCTCTGTTTCCTCATAATTACAGATCTGCAACGAGCCTCGGGTGTCCCCTCTCCCTCTGTCCTTGGGCATGCTCTGAAGGCTCCCACTGACCTGTTCCTCCAGACCTTTCTTTTTCTTTGAAGGAAGACAAGATGCGTAGATATCCCCCTTTCAGCTCTCATCTAATACTGTGTTTCTTTGTATTGCAGGGATGTCAGACATCTATGGGTGTGAGTGTGAATCAGGAAGCATTTGGAGGCAGGGGAGAGGAGACAGAAGGAGAAGCCACGGTGCGTGGATGGTGGGGAGGGTAATTTCTTTACATTAGGTTTTTATGTTTTGTTTTTGCTTTGTGTGTGTGTGTTTGTGTGGTGTGTGTGTGTGTGTGTGTGTGTGTGTGTGTGTGTGTGTTAGTCTGTGGTCCACAGAGGAGTAAGAACTCTATAAAGCTTTGCTCTAATGCAAGAGAATATGAACATTCCCTCCAACTGTGAATGGAGGCAACAAACCTTAATAGTTTTAGCAGAAACCATGACTTTGTCATCTAATATTTTATAGTTTCACATTGTATGACAGTTGTTTCAGATTTTTTCTTTAAAAATGACTCAATTATTAAAGTGGCCATTAAACTAATTCTCACTTGATTATTATTTAAAAGCACCTATATTGATATATATACTTTTAGAAATATTTTTTGAAAACTTGTGGTACTTTCTGTAACAGCTTTCTGGGGTTCTGGCTTGATGGTCATTAATGGCACGCTTGTCCTAAAACTGTATTTTAGGGGCTGGAGAGTTTGGCGGTTAAGAGCACTTGCCTGTTCGTTCATGGGACAGAGGTTTGGTTTCCAGCACCCACACCGTGGCTCCAGCAGTTGTAATTCTAGTTACTTCAGGGCTCAGGGCTTTCTTCTGGTCTGCGAGGGCACCAGGCCGGCACATGTGCGCTTGACGGCCATGCAGACGGAACACTCACACACATAAAAATAAACATCTTGTAAAACAAACTGTATTTTAGTATGAGCAGTGTTCTTTGGGTTTCTCTGGAGTAAATCTGGCTTCCTCTGGTTTCCTATATGCATCTCATATGTTGAACAAGAATTCTGGGAGAGAGAGTCCTGTGTGTCACTAAGACTGAAAAAGTTAAGATTTCTCATTTATGGGTATTTTCTTTTTAGTTCTGTCACATGTCTATCATGGCCTAAAGACAGTCCTTTAAGTGTAGCCTCAGACCTGAGGCTCTCTCACAGTTTTGGTATTCTGTTTTGCAATAAGACCCTTGCTCCTCTGCCTTCATTCTGTTTTGCCACTATTTTAGCTGTTTTGTTTTGTTTTTTTCAAACAAACAACAAAACAAAAAGTCGATCGTTTAGTACGTCGACTCCTCATCTGTGGATTGTTTAGTCCCTTCTGTGTTTCGGAATTCCTCAGAACACAATCACTTATCTCTGGGATTTGAAACTTAACAAATTAAAAGGTAAGACTCTCCAGTATCTGTGGATGTTGTCCTGGTTTTCCTAGATAACCATTTTGTTTCTGATTTTGTGACCTGATTTAAAAAAAAATTTTTTTTTTTTTAAATTTTGGAAATAGTTTCTTTGTAGCCCAGGCTGGCTTTTGAACTTAATTATTTTCTATATTAGTCTCTTGTGCTAGAATCACAAGTGTATGGCACCATGCTCTGCTAATTAATATGATTTTGGTTGGAATGTTTATGGGTGGCATGAAAATCAGTATCTACAAAGGATGTGCCTGAGATAGTAAGTCTTTCTCTTCCTTGGTCTGCTGAGAACTCCATGTCATCCCAGGAGGCAACCACTGATACCATCTCTGAGAGTGATTTTTGACTCAGCTTTCTCTCAATTCCTTCCTGGTCTGTGAGATGTGTGGCCTTTCCAGGCCCTCAGGACCTCAAATCTGGTTGACTTTAAAAATAAACATTTATATATGTGTATATTTTATGTACATATACAAAATCTGTCCCTATGGCCTTCCGGGGCCGGGTTCTCATCACATCGCTTCCTGGATGAAGAACCTGGAAGGGTGAGGTGAGGGGCAGGGGTTGGGGGTGACAGGGAAGAGGACCTGAGGGACTGAGGCCAGGGGT
Organism: Apodemus speciosus; assembly: GCA_002335545.1. Lineage (NCBI taxonomy): Eukaryota > Metazoa > Chordata > Mammalia > Rodentia > Muridae > Apodemus > Apodemus speciosus. The sequence continues at coordinate 181,841 of BDUI01000529.1, read as the reverse complement.
TGAGTGGCGGACTGCTGTGAGGCACTATAGGGATTCCTGTTCTTATTTCTCCCACTAGGCCCCCTTCCAACTCCGTCCAGCCCAAGCCTCTCCTTTCCTAGGGCCGAGACAGAGACAGAGAGATACAGAGACAGAGACGCCGAGGCACCAGCATCTCTCCCCCCTCCCCATCCCGCCCCACAGCTCTGACGGACGTCCACTCTCAGCCAATGGCGCTCGCTAATTGCCCTCGACGGGCCAATGGGAGACAGAGGAGGGCGGAAGCTTGCCCGCCCCCCACTCTAGGCTTGGTTGAGCCGTGCAGGTAGGTCTGGGGCCGGGGGAGCTGCCGTTGGCACTGCTGCCCCGGGGGGTGGGGGCGCGGCGGGTCGGGGTGATGGTGGCGCAGAGCAGCGCGTCTCGGCCCGAGGACGCCGTGGGGGGCGCCGCCGCGGGGCGGCGGGAGGTTGAGGGGTCGCGGGAGCGGGCGCCGCCGAGGGCCCTGAAGGCGGCCGGTCTGAGGACGCGGGGACGCGTGTGGGGCGCGGGGACCCCCGGCTGGCGCCCACCCTCAAGGCCTCGGGCTCGGGCCGTGGGCCGCGACGTGCGGGGCGACGGGTGGCCACAGGGCCTGGAGGGGGGGCACCGAGCGGAGCCCGGGGGCGCCAGGCCGAGCGAGGTGGGACGGACCGTGGCGGGCAGGACGGGAAGCCGCATCCCGCGGGCCGCCCCCTCCTGAGGCGAGTCGGTCAACGGCCACGGGCTCCGGGCCGCRAGCCCCGGCCACGGCCGCCCCCTCCTAACAATGGGCACCGGGCCGGAGGAGTCGTGGGCCGCGGGGGGTGGGGAGGGCTCCGGGACGAGGGTCCGAGGCGGGGGAGGGGCGCGGACTCGGGCTCGCTGGGATCTGGGCCCCGCGGTCCTGTGGAGCTGGGGGTCGCGTCGCGGGGTGGGGTGGAGGGGCGCCCAGGCTTGCCTGAGAGTCGGGTCAAGAGTCAAACTCCTCCCGTCCCCACCCCCCAAAATCCAATGAGCGCTGGGCAAAGTGATGCCAAGTGTCTCTAACCGAAGTGACAAACGTGGAGACAGCAAACCCACTCCAGAGCTTTATTTTTAAAACGGGGGACGTCGACTCTGATTTTAAGAAATTATTTTTAAAGAGGTGAGTGTGTTATTTTTGTGTTCCTACTCCAGCAAGCCTCCATTTTAAGTGAAGCAGTAACTGGTTAAGCTGGAATTTTCATTCAGGCCTAGGACATAAGACTCTCTACAAGGGGTCATTTAGTCCATCCTTCTGAGTCCCTGCAAACTTAACACCCTCCATCTTCAAAATTAATTCCTCTGGTCTGCTTTTTAAAAAATTCTCTGGAAAAGAAAGGTCTTTTTGCTTGTAGTACTTCGGTGAAGAATAGATGTTACTTATTTTTTTTTAATGTGGTATCACTCTGAAACAATTTTAAGAAAAGTTAAAACACTGGAATTGTCAGAGAGATTTTTCAGTTTACTAAAGAAAATAATTGTACGTCTTTTTAGATCGTTATTCATTTTCAGTAGTGTTTATGAAATACTCTGGTAGTAATAACTTCTTTCCTCTGGGATTTTAGTTTTCTGAATCTTTGATAAGTAATTTTCAGTTACTTAAGATTTATTTTTTTTAATGTAAAATACGTTTCTACACACATATAGAGATACACATATGCCCTTTACAAAGAGAATTTTATATTGTACCTTTTTGGGGGGTGGGGTTTGAGACCATCTCAGTAAGTAGCTCTTAGCTGGCCCAGAAGTCACTGTATCCCAGGCTGGGGTTGAACTCATAGATAAATAACAGCCTGCCTCAGCCTCTTCTGAGTGATAGGATTAAAGTTCACCACACCCAGCACTTGTCCACATTTTAGGCAACTAGTATTGAACATCCTTCCCAGATAGAGTAAGCTATTTACATCTTTTATACTATTTTTCCATCTAAGTGAAAAAATTCTTCCTTTTCAGATCTCCCTATTCCGTATCCGTGGTAACTGGGGAATTACTAGTCTCTTCCTACTTATTTCTGAGTTGTCTGAACTATTCCTGACACTATGTACTCTATTTGGATGCCTCTTAAGGTAAGACAGATTTGCTTTTTGTTATTTTTATTTTTGTTATTTCACATACATATTTTAGAATCAAGACTATTTGTTCACTTGTGTTTTGAGTCAGGACTTCAGAGTCCAAGCTGCCCTGGAACTTACTAGGTTGCTGAGCATGGCCTTAACTTGATGAATTTGCTGCCTCTACATTCCAAACGCCAGGATTATAGGTGTTTGCCACTATGTCTAGATCCATCTAGAATGTTCTTGAATTTGCTACTCTTCCATGATCTTACAGAATATTCATTCTCAGAACTATTTATTAGCTTCTTAGGATCTGTGTTTGTGTTATTGCTGTTCTATTGTTGCTATTGAGATATTAATGGTTCTTAAATTAACTCTCATTATAAGGATGAGTTCGACTTTTTACTTTATTATAGCTTACATACTTGTAAAATTCTGTTCTAAACCTGGTAGATGTGTTGGCAATTCAGACTTCGAGGTCCATTTTCAAACAGGTACTTCAGAGTCATATGAACTTGGGTGTGTCCCACTTTTGCAAATCAGTAGCTGATTCATGTGTTACAAAAGATGTGTCATTAACCAATTGTTTACTCTGACCTTTTATATATAGTATATTAAGGTTTATGTATACAATTCTTCAAATGTCCCACTGCTCCTCAGGCCAATGTGTGAGTCCTTACACTATTTTTTTCAACAGGTGGCCATTATGCCCTTTCCTTTCACAGGAAGCACTTCATTTGCGCAATGTGGACATGTGACCATTTGATAAAAAAATGATAGTTGTCTTTTAAGTCTCATGGCTCTTTCTGTTCAGAGATGGCTAAAGAACTCTCCAGTTCTTTAGAGCAGAGGACAAAGCTGTGAAAAGTGAGGAGGTGAGAGGACATGATCCATAGTGAAGTCTGTCAGCCTCACCTTGGTAGTCAGATAATGGTGTAGCTAAGACTGTTGTGGTGATTCCAGCAGAGCATAGTGGGTGAACCAGGGTAGTGGAGTCTGTGTAACCTAAATATTTGGACTTTTGGGAAATCTTTAGGTAACTCAGACTGAATCTTATCCTCATTATGTTCTGGCTGCTATTGTTGGATAATGGGTGCTTATATTAATATGAAGGGATCCGAAGTGACACATTTTTTCCCAGCCTTTCCCCCACAGTACAGTTGGAAGGGTTGAATGCAGAAACACAGCCAGAGTGCTTCAACTCAGAAAGTGCCTAGGAACTCAGGCACTCATATAATTGTGTTTCAAATTCTTTTTTTTTTTTTTTTTTTTTTTTTTTTTTTTTTTGGGTTTTTCAAGACAGGGTTTCTCTGTAGCCCGGCTGTCCTGGAACTCTGTAGACCAGGCTGGCTTCGAACTCAGAAATCTGCCTGCTTCTGCCTCCCAACTGCTGGGATTAAAGGCGTGTGCCACCACCGCCCGGCTGAGGCATACTTTTTAAAGATGATATATAGTATTTAAAGTTTTACCTCTAATTCTTGGCAAATAATGGAGTATTATATCTGTAACTTCTATTATCGGACCAGAGTCCTTTGGCATGTTAGGACTAGAGACCAAAAGTCTGTCTTATAGTGTGTATGAATTATCTGTTAACTACTTGAGAATGTAGTTACATAGCTGTTTAGTTTTGTGTTCCCTACCAATCCTTTGATAGGTATAAAGTGTTAAGTCTAAAGTTTGTTGTTTTGAGATAGAATCTTGCTATATAGCCTAAACTGGCCTAGAACTCAAATGAGTCAGCTTCCCAAATGTTGGGATTATAGGCATATGCCATAAATAATTTTTCTTTCACATTTTCCTCCCATTTTTATACTTTTCAAAATTAAGCGTTTAATTTGGGAGAAATGGTACTTTTTTCTGTATTTTCATCAGATTGGAGTTACTTGTCTGTCCTTCCTTCCCTCCCTCCCTACCCCCACTCTCATTCATTTATTCATTTTACTACCAAGGTTTCTTTGGATTTGTAACCCTGGATATCTTGGAATTCAAATTCAGAGATCCAGTTGCCTCTGCCTCCCAAGTGCTAGAATTAAGGATGTGCACC
>BDUI01000529.1:119490-133706 GCA_002335545.1 Apodemus speciosus | reverse complement strand
ATGGTGTATAGGGAATCAGTAGGTCTTTTGTTTTGGTTTACTTTATTTTTTGAGACAGTTTTTCTGTATGGACCTCACTGTCTTAGAACTCTTTGTAGACAAGGCTGTCCTGGAACTTACAGAGATCCACCTGCCTCTGCCTCCTGAGTGCCTGGATTACAGGTGTGTGCCTCCACCACCTGTATTATTAGGAGTTTTCTTTTTTTTTTCCTTAAGATTTATTTATTTTTTATTTATATGAGTGCACTGCAGCTGTCTTCAGACACACACTAGAAGAGTGCCTCAGATCCCATTACAGATGGTTGTGAGCTACCATGTGGTTGCTGGGAATTGAACTCAGGACCTCTGGTAGAGCACTCAGTGCTCTTAACTGCTGAGCCATCTCTCCAGCCCTATTAGGAGCTTTAATAGAAAAAAGTTATTTAATATATTTAATATGATGAAATGCGTGAATCTCCATCAGGGAAGCTTTGTAAATTCTTTTCTATTGAAACTTTGTGTATGTGTGTGTGTGTACACGTATGTACATTAAGTATGGCGCAATACACATGTAGAGGCCAGAGGATAAGCTATAGGAGTCTGTTCTTTCCTTTCATCATGTGGGTTCTGTGATCAAGTTCAGGTGGTCAGAATTGGAGCCCACTTCTTAACTGGCTGAACCATTTTGTTTTCTGTCGCTAAAATACTGCTTTAGAATTGAGAAACTGTTACCCAGCTCACTTTTCTACAAAGCTTGTTCCACAAGATAAACCTGTGACAACAGGGACTGCATAGTTTTGTTTTTGCTTTTTTCCTGAGACAGGGTTTCACTGCATAGCCTTGTCTGGCCTGGAATAGAGATCCTCCTGCCTCTGCCTCCTAATGGTGGGATCACAGGCATGTATCACAATGCCCAGCTGAGCCATCTGTTCTTGACAAATTGTATGCTAGATTAGCTAAAAATGAACACACGRCAGATTAGAATTCCTTATTCTGTGTATATAATTTGAGTATTATTTAGCTCAAATTACCCTAAACTTCTTCCCTGGTTGTTATATTAAAGTTAATTATAGCTTTTAAAGCCTAGAATTCTTTAAAGAAAGGTGATTTATCATAAGCTTGACTTAAAATTAAGTTKGACTTAAATTTTGCAAAAATTGACTTATGTATGAATATTTTGCTTACATATATGTCTGTGGCCCACAGGGATGACTGGCATGTGTGAAGGTCAGAATAGGTTGTTTGGGTCTCATGGAGCTAGAGTTACAGTTAGATGATTGTRAGACGTAGTACTGGAAAAACAAGTACTCATAACCAATGAGCCATCTTTCTAGCCCTAAGTTTTGACAGGCTTTCTTTGTTTTATTTATTAGAGGACTTCTGGTCCCTTTTTCCTCTTTTTAAAAAAATTATTTTTGTATGTGTGTCACAGTGTGCATGTGGAGTACAGTGTTGTGGAATTTGTTCTCTCCTTCCACCTTTTGCATTTATTGGTTCTGGGAATGAACCCTGATCAGTGGCTCTGAGATACCTTCTGGTTTTAATTAAAATTTATGTATATGAATATGCTCATTTGTGTATATGAAAATGATGTATATGCTCTATCTGCATGTATGCCTTTGTTCCAGAAGAGGGCATCAGAGTCCCTTACAGATGGTTGTGAGTTACCATTTGGTTGCTGGGAATTGAACTCAGGACCTCTGGAAGGCCACCAGTGCTCTTAACTGCTGAACCATCTCTCTAGCCCTGGTTTTAAATTGTTAAGTGATGCTTTGTGGGATTTATAAGACTGACATTGCTGTGATTGTTTTCATCTACATTCTGTGCATTGTTGAATTTAAGAGAGTGTATTATGGTTGCTGGGAATAGTGGCCTTTAAAGGCCTTAATCCCAGTACTTGGGCGGCAGAGGCAGGCAGAGCTCTTGAGTTCAAGGCCAACCAGAGCTACATGGGGAGATCCTGTCTTGATGTTTAAAAAGTAAAGAAAGAAAGTGTAGTATAATGTTTTGCTCTACTTTGTATTTTGGGCTCTTAAAACATTTTCCTCTTTTGCTTCTCTCCCTTTCACTGACAAGTAATTCCTTTTTATGGTGTAGACATTACAAAYTCTTACTACCTACCTAATTAAACTAAAGGAGCTCCTGCATTGTTCAACAGTTTTTTGTTTAATAAAAACATTTTCTATCAGTAAATATATATATTCTATTTTGTTACTCTATGTTGCATATACTGTTATATGAATAGTTCAAATTCTTGGTCATTTAGTTTGTTTTACTTTTAAATTTTAATCTAATTTTGGTGTCTGGAGAGTTAGCTCCATGGCTAAGAATACTTCTTGCAGAAGACCTGGGTTAGGTTTCCCAGCCCCCTTCCTGGTGCCTCACAGCCATCTATAACTCCAGTGCCAGGGAATCTGACATCTGTTCTGACTTCTGAGAACAGTAGACATGCCTGTGGTACACATACATGCAACAAAACCTGCACACTCATAAAAAAGTTTTTAAAAATTAGTTTTCRGTTTTGAGGAAAGTTCTTATGTAGCCCAGACTGGGCTTAGACTTTCTATGTAGTAAAGGTTCGCCTTGAACTCCTGATCTTCCTAGTTCTATTTATTAAGTTCTGGGATTACTGCTCTGTGCCACCACACCTTGCTTGTTTTCCTTTTACAAGCACATTATGAAGAAGTAGTTTTGGTTTTTTCTTAAAATGTAGATACACTTTAAAAATAGTAAGAAACAAGAGTCTTAAACTGAGGTGTTATTTTGTGGCAGTTGTAACTAATGAAGCAAATCTAATAAGCACTACACCCAGTGTTTTAGGTTTTTTCTTCTTCTATTGAGGTGTATGAATCCTCAATACAACTAATAAAATCCATAATCTGTACTATTTTATCAAGAATATCTTTTAAAAATCAACTAATAATTTTGTGATTCATGCTGTAGTGCATGTGTAGAAATGAGGACAACTTGAAAGAGTTGTTCAAACCCAGGTAGTCAGGTAATGGCAGACATCTTTACTTGCTGGGCCATCTAATAGGCCCAAGCTGTGAGTGAGGAATACTGTGATTAATATTGTCTGGTGCTATTGTCTTGGTTTTAAGATACTAGCAGTTTTCTTTCTTTCTTTCTTTCTTTCTTTCTTTCTTTCTTTCTTTCTTTCTTTCTTTCTTTNTCTTACTACCTACCTAATTAAACTAAAGGAGCTCCTGCATTGTTCAACAGTTTTTTGTTTAATAAAAACATTTTCTATCAGTAAATATATATATTCTATTTTGTTACTCTATGTTGCATATACTGTTATATGAATAGTTCAAATTCTTGGTCATTTAGTTTGTTTTACTTTTAAATTTTAATCTAATTTTGGTGTCTGGAGAGTTAGCTCCATGGCTAAGAATACTTCTTGCAGAAGACCTGGGTTAGGTTTCCCAGCCCCCTTCCTGGTGCCTCACAGCCATCTATAACTCCAGTGCCAGGGAATCTGACATCTGTTCTGACTTCTGAGAACAGTAGACATGCCTGTGGTACACATACATGCAACAAAACCTGCACACTCATAAAAAAGTTTTTAAAAATTAGTTTTCRGTTTTGAGGAAAGTTCTTATGTAGCCCAGACTGGGCTTAGACTTTCTATGTAGTAAAGGTTCGCCTTGAACTCCTGATCTTCCTAGTTCTATTTATTAAGTTCTGGGATTACTGCTCTGTGCCACCACACCTTGCTTGTTTTCCTTTTACAAGCACATTATGAAGAAGTAGTTTTGGTTTTTTCTTAAAATGTAGATACACTTTAAAAATAGTAAGAAACAAGAGTCTTAAACTGAGGTGTTATTTTGTGGCAGTTGTAACTAATGAAGCAAATCTAATAAGCACTACACCCAGTGTTTTAGGTTTTTTCTTCTTCTATTGAGGTGTATGAATCCTCAATACAACTAATAAAATCCATAATCTGTACTATTTTATCAAGAATATCTTTTAAAAATCAACTAATAATTTTGTGATTCATGCTGTAGTGCATGTGTAGAAATGAGGACAACTTGAAAGAGTTGTTCAAACCCAGGTAGTCAGGTAATGGCAGACATCTTTACTTGCTGGGCCATCTAATAGGCCCAAGCTGTGAGTGAGGAATACTGTGATTAATATTGTCTGGTGCTATTGTCTTGGTTTTAAGATACTAGCAGTTTTCTTTCTTTCTTTCTTTCTTTCTTTCTTTCTTTCTTTCTTTCTTTCTTTCTTTCTTTCTTTCTTTCTTTCTTTCTTTCTTTTGCACCCTCATTGCAAATGTTAACATAGGTATAGGACAGGACCAGTGGAGATGGCTTCGTGGGCTTAAGGTATTTATTGGCACTGAGTTCTAATGTGGTGTCCTACATTGGTACAATGAGAGAACCAAATCCTGCACTTTGCCCTTAGACTTCCCCTTGTGTGCTATGGCACGCACACACACACCCATATAAAAATAAATATATTTTTTAAGGGAAATGATGTTTTTAGTATTAGTATGAAAACATTGACCTTAAAAATGGTCATTAAAGGCTGGTGAGATGACTCAGTTGGTAAAAGTGATTGTAAGCCAGAAGACCTGAATTCCATGTCCTGAATCTACTGTGAAAGGGAAGAACCAGTTTCTAAAAGTTATTCTCTGATCATCACACACATATATGCACCACCACAACCACCACCCCTACCAGCAACCAAATAATTTGGGGGAGGGCATTTTTTTTTTTTTTTGAGATCTCCAGGGGTACAAGAGATTGTGCTTTTAGGGATAGTTGGTGTAGTTCTTTATATAGGTTTCCCTTTGTTTCCAGACCCAAATAGATGAATCAGGAATGAAGAAGCAGCAGTTAATTGAGGTATGTCATTAATGGGTTAGGGTTTAAGAAATGAGGCAGGATGAGAAAGGGGGAAAGTATCTTAAAGAAGAAAGTCAGTTCTGAGGTTTCAATGGCTGGAGGATTAGAAAGTTAAATTAATGCAGCTCAGAAAACTTACTTTCTGAGAGTTAGTGGTTCTCATGTTACTAGTTGTTGCTAAGGAAGTAAATTGAGAAGGCAAAAGATGTTGGGCTGTACCAAAATTTTAGGATCGCAAGGAAGAAGAGAAGAGAATAGTTCCAAGGATATAAGGAAAGAAAATCTCAAGGAAGTTCATACTACCTATTGCTTAGGGAAAAGGCCAGAATAGGACTGTTGGTTAAATAACTGGTTAGCTTTCCTGGAGTGATAGGGGTAGAATCTAAATTCTAGAGAGTGAAGAGTGTAAAGGAAACTATAACTATAAATGAGAGAGTTATGTTGGACTCTTAAAGACACAGATTTACTCTGAAAATAAAGAGCCCAATAGAAGAGATACATGCTAATAATGAAAGAAAATTGATGTTACAGAATGATGTAGTTAGCCTAGTAATACAATATAAATTTGTAAGGAAGAAACTGATGAAAACTAGATTCCTGGGCAGAAAAGTAACACAAACTCATAATATCAGCATAAACTCTTTTATGAGACTAAAATTTTTTTCTATTACTGGGTATTCATCTTAGGGCCATATTCAGTTAATAATATAACATTTACTGAGTTTTGTCTCCCCAGTCCTTCCTCCCTAACAGGGTTTCTTCTTGCAGCTCTGGCTGTCCTGAATTCTCTCTAGACCAAACTAACCTCAAACTCACAAGAGATCAGTCTCCCTCTGCCTCTCAAGTGCTGGGATTAAATATGTGTACCACCACTGCCAGGCAAAGAGGATTTCTTTTAAATAAAGTAATTACAACCATTTGTGATTATTTCAAAATGAGACTTCTGTTTTGGCACTATTCAATCTGTAGTTAACAAGTGACATAAAGGGTAAAATTATTTTCTTGTAAAAGGATTGGGTTCCTCTCCTAGATAAGAGATATCTCTAGGCTCCAGAATGGCTTCACACTTATTCTCCTTTTTTTTTGGAGGCAGAGTTTGGATAATAGCTTCATGTGGTACTTCTGTTGAAAATGTGTGTTGTTTTTTAATGTGCTTGTATTTCTGACTTCCTTTTTTTCTCTTTCAGTGTGTTCTCAGGGGAGGCAGTAAGGGGCCGTGGAGTTGGCCTCAGCACTGGGAGAGGCTGGACTTCCTGTCTCTCTGTGCTGAATGGCTGCGATGGCGCCCGCTCTCACTGACGCAGCAGCTGAAGCACACCACATCCGGTTCAAACTGGCTCCCCCATCCTCCACCTTGTCCCCTGGCAGTGCCGAAAATAACGGCAACACCAATATTCTTATTTCTGCCAACGGAACCAAAAGAAAAGCCATTGCTGCGGAGGATCCCAGTCTAGACTTCCGCAATAATCCTACCAAGGAAGACTTGGGAAAGTTGCAACCATTGGTAGCATCTTATCTCTGCTCTGATGTAACATCTGTTCCCTCAAAAGAGTCTTTGAAATTGCAAGGAGTTTTCAGCAAGCAGACAGTCCTTAAGTCTCATCCTCTTTTATCTCAGTCCTATGAACTCCGAGCTGAGCTGTTGGGGAGACAGCCAGTTTTGGAGTTTTCCTTAGAAAATCTTAGAACCATGAATTCAAGTGGTCAGACAGCTCTGCCACAAGCGCCTGTAAATGGATTGGCTAAGAAATTGACTAAAAGTTCAACACATTCGGATCATGACAATTCCAGTTCCCTCAATGGGGGAAAACGGTCTCTCACTTCATCATCTCTACAAGGTGGTGAGGTKGGGGGATCTGACTCTGGGAACTTGAAAGGGGGTATGACCAATTGCACTCTTCCACATAGAAGCCTTGATGTACAACACACAACTCTATATAGCAATAATAGCACTGCAAACAAATCTTCTGTTAATTCCATGGACCAGCCGGCACTTCAAGGAAGCAGTAGGTTATCACCTAGTACAGACTCCAGCTCTAACTTGACAAATGTGAAGTTAGAAGTCAAAAAGTCTCCTCTGTCTTCCATTCTTTTCAGTGCTTTAGACTCTGATACAAGGATAACAGCTTTACTGAGGCGGCAGGCTGATATTGAGATTCGTGCCCGCAGGTTACAGAAGCGATTACAAGTTGTGCAAGCCAAGCAGGTGGAGAGACATTTACAGCACCAACTGGGTGGATTTTTGGAGAAGACATTGAGTAAACTGCCAAACTTGGAATCCTTAAGGTCTCGGAGCCAGTTGATGTTGACCCGAAAGGCTGAAGCTGCCTTGAGAAAAGCTGCCAGTGAAACTACCACTTCAGAGGGACTTAGCAACTTTTTGAAAAGTGATTCAATTTCAGAAGAATTGGAGAGATTTACAGCTAGTGGCATAGCCAACCTGAGGTGCAGTGAACGAGCATTTGATTCGGATGTCACAGACAGTAGCTCTGGAGGAGAGTCTGACATTGAAGAGGAAGAACTGACTCGAGCTGATCCTGAGCAATGCCATGTGCCCCTGTGAGTAGAACGTATGATGATGCAGTCATTCCTGAAAAATGGGGGACAAGATTTAAATAAAATCCCATTTTGTAAAGAATGGTTCTTGTATATTGACAACTAGGCTGCACTAATCTTTTCCTAGTTTTAGGTAAGTAAAATAAAAGCATATACCTGAAGTGGAGAAATTGAAGGCACTTCTGCTATAGTATTGTGTTGCTGTGTGCTGAAAGTTTTCCTTTTCAAGACTTAGTGAATAGAAACTAGAAAAAAATAACTTGAATAGATTGCTTTTGAACTTCAGGACATTTTAAGCTGTAATGTGTAACTTGACATTTTGTTGTTTCTGGGATATAGGGACAATTGTTGATTTAGTAAAATTGAAATTTGTAGTGCTTTCTGTTGAACTTTCAGCATACCTGTCTGTCATTTTAATATGGAAAGCAACTATAACAGTATAAATAAGGCATCTATGACCATGGAGAGTAATAATTTCTCCTCTTAACAAACAAGCAGTCATTTCTAGAGGGTAACAGCTGGTTGTCTTGTAATTTAATATTAATTCTAAYACTTTTATAGGTAATTGTGCCAGGTCCCACTTTAGGAAGGCCATTGTCATCATGCTTGCCCTCCAGTACTACTTAAGATGCTGGTTGCAAACCCCAGATTGCTTTATATGTGCTTTTCATTACTTGGCTATAAATCAATATTCCCATACCTTGGTTTTCGTATTTGGTTTGCCTAAGCAAGACAGTACAGTACTCAGAAACACTGCCTTAATGTTTACCACTTTTTGTTATAACTGATATTTCAAAGGAGRCAGAATACATGTATGTGGGTGAGATGTGAGGGACACTGCTTCTAGGAACTTTAATGTGTCTAGCCGTCCAGAAATCGTCTAAAGTCTGTCCTTTTTTACTTTTACTGGGAACTTTGGTTATATAGGTATGAAATCATATTACTTCTGTTGTCATTAGAGATAATTTTTATTTCCTTTCATCTCTGTTTTGGGTGTGAGATGGAAAGAAAATTCCAATGGTCTAAACCCACCTTAGTCTTTTTGGTGACTTAACACTCATCTTGAAATTACCTCTGAAGCTGTCAGTTCAACTACCTACCATTGGAAAAGAAGTTTGGTGCCAGAAGAGATGCAAAGACCAATATGTATTTCATAGTATCATATTCTAAGGACTGATTAGAAACGCTTCAGAATATTTTAAACATTGCCTTTTTATGTAATGCACTTTTTACTTCTTGATGCTTTGCTTTAAACTGTGTGTGTATACACAAGTATATATCAGTTTTTGTTTTGTTTTAGAATTTTTCCCCCCTTTTTAGATTTTATTATTAAAAGTGTATGTGTATGCCTGGTCCCTGTGGAGGTCAGAAGACGGTGTGGGGCCTCCTGGAGTTGGTGTTAACAGACAAGTCATAAGCTGTTGTGTGTATGCTGGGAAACAAATCTTGGCTCTTGTTCTTTATGCAACCGGTGTTCTGAGGATTATGCGTGTGTACCACCATGCCAGCTTTTTCTTTTCAGAATTCAGCAAGTTACATATTTTGGATAAAGTTTTACTGCTTTCTAAGTCTGTTAGTTTTGTTTAAAAAAAAAAAATACTCTCAAGATGGGGTGGTTATGGGGTTTCCCTATGTAGTCCTGGCAGTCCTGGAACTCTGTAGACCAAGCTGACCTCAAACTCATATCCATCTGCCTCCCAAGTGCTGGGATTAAAGACGTGTGCCTCCACCACCCAGCTGGGCTTACTTTTTCCTTTGGCCTACATTCATGTACTTGAGGAAATGGACTTGAAGATGAATTAAGTAATCTACCTTTGTTATTTATCTGTTAGGTTTGTGAGAATAGGAACAAAGACTTGGGGAAAATGGGCTTGATATTTGAAAGTAGATCTACCTTCTTTTGCTAAAGATGTGTAGTCTGGCTTACTGGACAAGGCTAAATATATAGAGATGCTTAAAACAGTTTTTTCCTGGGGACTGGAGAGATGGCTCTAAAGGTCCCGAGTTCAATTCTCTGCTCACAACTATCTGTAATGGGATCTGATGCCCTCTCCTGGCATGTAGGTGTATGTGCAGATACAGCATTCATATGCATTAAATAAAAACTTAAAATAATTTTTCCTTGACCCTAATTAAAAGCTGATTCATTTTTATTGGAGAGTTTGATTGTTCTGACAGCTGTGTTTTTAGTCAGTGAATTACCTGCTATACTAGGTTTGTTTATATAATCCACATGGATAATACTATGTATCTGACAGGAAACTTTGAAGAAAGAYGAAGTAATTTTTGCCTCCATGCCTGGCTTCCAACATTTTTTAAAAGATACAACAGACATTTAAAACATGATATTTCATGTTCAATATTCAATAAAATGGCATTCCACCAAATTGCAGTGCTGTACGCTTTCAGGACCAGCTTCGTCTTCATAGTAAGTTCCAGGCCAGCCAGTCAGGACTACATAGACCCTGTAATGTTACCAAAATTTAAAAACAGGCACCTAAATCTGTATGCGTAATATAGGTTCAGGATATAATGTATGGAAAACATTACTGTTTTTTTGTCATTTCAAGGGTGTTTTAATCCAGTGTGACCTTTGATTCAGCGGGCTGAAAATAAAATTTAGTGGTTGAGCACTTTTGTAGCATTCACAAAGGCCTTAAATTTAATCCCAAGCACTCTTTACTCCTACTTCAACCAAACAGAATCAACAACCCTCAAACAACAATAACAAAGATATCCCCAAAGAGAACTTAATCTATAGGATAATCTAGTTATTGAGATATTTACCAGTAACTCTGGTTGGAGTTTTGTAGGAGTATGCTATTTGGCGCAGTGAGGGATATAGGGTTCTTTTGCTTTTACTGTGAGTGCTGATAGAACACGTGATTGCTGCCATGCCTTATAAAGTTCTAGAAACAGGGTTTCCTGCATGAGAGACAAGCACACAATACCAGTTGAATAATCTTTACAGAGCTCATTCTTGGCTTCATGCTGTTTTTCTGTTCTTGTTTTATGCTTTAGTTTTGGGGCTTAGTTTATGCTAACTTGTATTTTATTTGCTCCTGAAGCCTGTTTTGAATTGTTACCCCCAAAATAAACTTGATGTTGTGCACCTCAGTGACAGTAAAGCACTCTTTTGAATCTTGGATGTTCTTGATTGTAGAGGAACTTCTGTAATAGGGTGGATTTCTGTAAAGTTGTAGATTTTGCTCTTTTTGGTTTTTAGGGTACTCTGAAATGCTGTATATATAGTTTCTTCTTTAAAGATGCAGAGATGCTGCTGCCAAAAGTGGCAGTCAGATTATTTTCTTACTTTCCTATTCCACAACAATAGGGAAGGAAAAAAATTCAGCCAGGAGTAGTAAGTTATCATCTCTGATAAATCTTCTGTTAGGTAGAGGTGCTAATGGAGAATATAAGCAAAAGACATTGTACAAATTCTCAAAGAACTGAACAGCATCACACACATGCTGGCTATAAGACTAAGTATGACTACTTAAAAAAATAGTCTATTGCTTGGTATTTGGGTTGCTCAACATCTTAAATTTAATGCCTCTTCCATTTCTATGATCTGTGTGAGCAAAGATACTCCTCAGTTCTTCCTCCGTTTTATTTCTGACTAGGTAGCAGGTATGGTGCTGCTGGATTCTGAAGGATGTTAGGTAAAGGAAATTGGGGTTGGGGGGAGCTAAGTGCTGCAGATGTAGCTTTTATCTGTTTCTGCAACTTTTGACTGGTTTTCATTCTCTAAAAGTAGAAAGTACTTTTACTGAGTTAGGGCTGTCATACACTTTTTCTGAATGCACATGTGTGGAACTACAGATTAATAAAGTAAGCCTTACTTGAAGAATTCTTGTGAGAGGAGAATAAAATACCAGGAGACAACGTGAAACCTAGTGTCCAGTATATAACAATGTAAGGTAAATGCTGGGTGATAGAAATAAAATAGGAAGAGATTTTAGCAGAAAGGTGGAATTGGAAAATAATGGATATTAGAATCATGAGCAGTAGTTCAGATTTCGATAGGCAGATATTTGGAGAAAGTTGGAATTGTGGTCTATAGAGGTTGATCAGTACAGGGAGATAGCACAACACACATTGGAAAGACAGTTTAAAAGTTACAGGACTGGTAGCTAGAGAACATTTTGGAAACCAGTCAGAATAGGTAGAGGTGATATATACACTATAAGAGGAGAGGAGATGAAGTCTAGGTAAGTGTCCTACCACCCTGCCACATCCCTCGCCCCAGCCTCCAACATCTTTTTAGATAGTATTTTTTTTAAGATAGTTTCTTTAGATTGTTTCCTCGTTTAGTCTTCTAGGTGCTTAGAGCTGATATTTTTTTTTTTTTTACAAGCATGTGCTTGCTGCTTGTGAAAATATATTCCTAAAATGGGCATGGGGAACACAGACCTATAACTCCAGCATTTGGGAGCCATGATCTTTTCCAGCTGGGTGTGATGGCACAGGCCTTTAATCCTAGTACTTGGAAATCAGAGGCAGGTGGATCTCTGAGTTCAAGGCCAGCTTACTCTAGATAGTGAATTCTTGGACAGCCTGGACTGTGTGGAATACTGTTTTTCAACTTTGCTGATGCCACAGCCCTTTACAGTTTCTTATGTTGTGGTAACTCTCAACCATAACATTATTTTTGTTGCTACTCCATAATTGTAAATTTACTACTGTTATAAATCTTAGTGAAAATACCTGTTTTCCAGTGGTCTTGGGTGTCTCCTGTAAAAGGGTCATTCAACCCCCAAAGAAAGGGGTTGTATCCCACAGATTCAGAAACCACTGACAGAGACCCTGTCTCAAAAAGGAAAGTTTCTTCTTATTTAACTAGTTAGTTACAAGAATTTGAAAGGTATGAAGGTACATTGAAGGATATCCTCATTGGTTTTCGTCTACTTTATCATTTCAGTGCAAGTTCTATTTATAATTGACATCTGATGTTTTATTTTTGTTGACTTAAAATTTTTTTTGCAAGCATCAGAGAAAACGATGAAATAGCGTTTATTGTCTAACATTTGTGAAATTATTCCTAATG
Source organism: Apodemus speciosus (assembly GCA_002335545.1). NCBI lineage: Eukaryota > Metazoa > Chordata > Mammalia > Rodentia > Muridae > Apodemus > Apodemus speciosus. The sequence goes on along the minus strand of BDUI01000529.1, from coordinate 121,274 downwards.
AGAGTAGCATAGTGAAGAAATTCTTGACCACTGTTAAGGATGCTAATCTTTCTAGACTTGAGGATCTAAGCACTTACAGATTACAACTTTTTTTTTTTTTTTTTTATTACTGCTAACTTGTCTTATAATTATTGAACCAGATCTACCTGTCTGGGAAAGGCTGTCTTCATTGTTAAACAGAAAGTGCCCTCTGTTGTATATGCTGAGGGGCCCGGTTACTTAACTCTGYACTTAATCTCTAAGTAGGGAGTCAGCCTGAGCCTAGGGGAGTCAGTGGCAGAGCTGGAGTAAGCTTTTTGTTTCTCTCATGAGCTAGCAAGACTAGTGCTCAGTATGTGTGTTTATAGTAACTATTTTGTATGGGTGTGTGTTCACCTGCAGAAATAAAATTCCTGAGTAAAATTATGCTTTTTGAGTGGACAAGGTTAGTGGGGTACAATAAGAATAAATTGTTACCAGATGAAAATCCTTTTCACTAGTGAAGTTGCTTGTTGGAGTGATAAAGATTTCGGGGACAATCCCTAATGAAAACTATCATCTTTCCCTCCTCAAAAAAAAAAAGTCTCCCAAGTGTAGGCAGGCTCCTATAAAATAAAAAAAAAAAAAAAAAAAAAAAAAGCAAAATAATAAGTTTTCTTTTGGCCTTGTTTATCTATTAATAAGTACATATTTTAATACTTGAAAATTATATGTGTGGGGGTATGAATTGTATGAATACAATGCTTGCAGAGAAAAGAACAGAGTATTGGATCCCCAGGATCTGGAGGCAGTTATGAGCAGCCTGATGTGGTTGCTGGAGACCCGAACTCGCAAAAGCAATGACCACTCTTTTAAATGCTGAGCTCTCTCTCCAGCTCCCCCCACCTTTTGTTGTTTTTATTTTTGCAACAAGGTTTCTTCATGTAGTTCTGTTCTGGAATTCTTTATGTAGACCAAGCAGGCCTCAAAACTCAGTTTCTGTTTCTGCTGGTACCTGGATTACCAACTCCAGATCCACCTCATCTTAATAAAGTTTTTTTCCCTCTCCCAGAAATAGTTATTTTTTAGAATTCTGATAGATACCTAAAGCCCTTAGCTTGATTCCCTAGTACTAAAAAAAAAAAAAGAAAGAAAAAAAAAAGTAAAACTGTGACATTTTAAAATGAATATATGTAGAACAAATAAGGTAAATAAAACCATATGATCCAACTTTACCAACACATACTCAAATACTGCTTTTAGACGTATGAAGTTGGCATAGTTGACATTTTTATTTACTCGTTTGCCTTTTATAAATTTTTATCCTGGGGGGTGAAAAACTTGGTGTTCTTCCCCCAGTCCAGGGTTTATATAGCTGTCCAGTTGGGTGAAAATGTTTTTTCTTTTTAAACTGACAACTCTCCTAGGAGATTCTTTCCTTCCTAAGAAGTGTTCTTTTAGCATATTCTGTAAACAATGGATTTTGCAAGATCCTTATTCAGAAAGTTAGGGGGACAGTCATATAAGATAAAAACAGAATGAAACCTAAGATTGTCATCTGTTTCTGTCTATGTGTATATGAAATTCATATGCAGATACATTCAGGCATTCAAGGAAGTAATTTGGCTTGGAAGGGTAAGTAGAAAATTTGTTTAATATAGTCAATGATTGTTCTCCATGTAAAAAGAATACTTGAGACTTTGTTAAAATGATAACATGTCAGAAAGTAGGTCCTGCATGCTAGAGTTGAGAGACACAGTGAAACTTAAGAAAATGTGCAGTCCCAATGATAGTGTGTGTGTACATATTATATATATATATATATA
>BDUI01000529.1:91735-108538 GCA_002335545.1 Apodemus speciosus | reverse complement strand
TATGTATATATATATGGTTTTGCATTTTGTTTTCATTTTGAGACAGTGTCTCTGTAACTGTCCTGGATGGGAATTAAAGGTGTGTGCTACCTCAACTGGCCCTATAATTCCTGGACATATATCTGTACCAAACATATGCCTATGGAGGTCAGAAAGAGCTGAACGTTTTTAGCCCCCCATATGCCTATGGAGGTCAGAAAGGGCTGGTATTACAGATGGTTGTGAGCTGCCGTGTAGGTGCTGGGAATTGAACTTGGGTCCTCTGGCAGAGCAACGCATATTCCTAAACACTGAGCTTTCTCCCTTGTCCCTCTGTAGTTTTATATTTTGTTAAGTACGAGGTTTACTTCCATAAACGACTAAAGCAGTATTAGATTATATAATTTTCTGTGGTTTGCTCTAAGTACACAGTGCTAGATTATTAGTGGGTCAAATGTCTCTTATTTTTTTGAGATGGTATAAGCTCTGATTGGCCTGAAAATTACTGTGTAGATTAGGCTGCCTCAAATTTCCAGAGATCTTCCTACCTCTGCCTTGGATTAAATTGGTGTGCCACCCGCCACAGCCAGCTCTTATTTTTAAAGATTTATTTATTTATTATATTGAGTATACTGTAGCTGTCTTCAAACACCCCAGAAGAGTGAGTAGATCTCATTACAGATGGTTGTGAGCCACCATGTGACTGCTGGGATTTGAACTCAGGACCTTTGGAATAGCAGTCAGCGCTCTTAACCGCTGAGTCACCTCTCCAGCCCCTTAAAAAATATTTTTAGACAGTGTCTTAGATATAGCCCAGGCTAACCTTCAAATGATTATGTAGCTAAGGATGATCTTGAACTCCTGATCTTCTGCCTCAACTCCCAAGTCCTATTATTACACCACCACATCTGCAAATATATCTAACATCCCCCAAGAGTGAATTTATGGAAGGGGTAAGGCATGGGGTTRCTTTCACATTACCTTGCAGGATGGCTTTTAAAATGTTACATAAGCTCAAGTCCAGTCCTTTCAATAGATAAGTCCTCCAGTGTGGTTCAGAGGAGTTATCTTAATTATCTTAGTAGTTAATCTGAATGTGTCATCCTAAGGTTAGTCACAATGACCCTTAGGCCATTCCAGAAGAGTAGTTCAGAATTTTCTAAGCAAAAGAGTAAATAATTTTAATAACTTTAAATGGATTCTAATTACTTGGAGACTACTTTTCAGCAGCAGTTAAACCATAGTAAACTTTGCTTTCAAAGGGTAAGGAAACACTTTGGGAAGTAAGGAATGATGAAAACATGTAAGAATGGAAAGTTTGGTTCTTGTCTTTTGGGTTTTTATTAATTTTTATCACCTCCAACATAGTAGGAAAGGAAGCATTGGATACACTGTGTGCTGGGTACATGTTATAGGCATTATATATAGTGTGGTGGTGGTGTGTTGTTTTTTGAGATGGCTATATGTAACCCTATAAACCCAGTTTATAGAGTTTAGAACTCTATAAACAAGGCTATCCTTGAATCCATYGAATGCTAGGATTAAAGATGTGGACCACTATGCCCTGTAGGAATTTACATAGTATGGGCAATCAATATTGGGATCCTAGAGGGGCAGGAGTGCACTGGTGTTGTACAAAAATTAACAGCCATGTTGGTCTAGAAAYGTCAAACTTAATTTTTTTCTATTTATACATGGGCGACAGATGGTATAAAATATGTATAGTTTTACCTAAGTATGTCTTATTATAGAAACTAATAAAGTCTCTAAATTAAAATAGCAAAAATGATCTGTTTGCCAAAGATAAAAAGTTCAAGAAAGTAGAAAATGAGGTTGGAAGGATAGGCTGGAATTACATTAATTTTGATTATCAGGCTAGCACATTTTGAATTTTATGCCAAGAATGGTGAAGAACCAGGTAAGCGTTAAAATGATCTAGGTGTTCATAAAGGAGTGATTTACTGCTGTTATTATGAGTTGGATACGTTGTTGGCTTTCTGATAGTGTGACACTAAAAGTTGTGTAAGGAGGCAGAGAGGCTAATGTAGTAGCTTTGCTACAGATAAAGGTTTTACATTGGAATGGTGGAGATGGAATGGAAGAGATAATTGTCCATGCATGAGTTTGATATCCTGGAGAATTTAGGGATGAGATGGGGGGCTAAAAATTGTTATTTGTAGATAAGAAACTGGGGGGGGGGGCGTTGGTTTTTTTTGGTTTTGGTTTTAGTTTTTTTGAGACAGGGTTTCTCTGTGTATGTAGCCCTGGCTGTCCTGGAACTCAGAAATCAACCTGCCTCTGCCTCCCAAGTGCTGAGATTAAAGGCATGCACCACTACTGCTCAGCTAGATAAGAAACTTTTTTTTCCCTCGAGACAGGGTTTCTCTGTNGCAGAGGCAGAGGCAGGCAGATTTCTGAGTTTGAGGCCAGCCTGGTCTACAGAGTGAGTTCCAGGACAGCCAGGGCTACACAGAGAAACCCTGTCCCAAAAAAAAAAAAAAAAAAAAAAAAAAAAAAAAAAAAAAAAAAAAAGAATGAAAGTTTTGCCTAACATAAGGTCATGAGAAATTTGTGCTTTGTGCTTTCTTCCAGGAAGTTTGGAGTTTAATATTTTTAACTTACCTAGGTCAGTGATTCATGTTTAGTCTGTTGAGTGTGTATTATAAATACTTTCTTCTTTTGCAAATGTTTCAGAGTAGAAATGTTAATCTAACTGTTAAGGTATAAATTTTAAAATTCAGGGTGGTTGTATGGTCTTATATTTCAAGGAAACCCTTATCAACAAAATTGCTTTAAGTTAGTCATGGGACAGACAGAACTTATGAATGAGAAAGAAAGGGTTTTTTTTTTAAGACAGGGTTTCTCTATAGCCCTGGCTGTCTTGGAACTCACTCTGTAGACCAGGCTGGCCTCGAACTCAGAAATCGCCTGCCTCTGCCTCCCAAGTGCTGGGATTAAAGGCCTGCGCCACCACCGCCTGGCTCTAGCACTAAATATTTAATGGGGGAAAAAATAGGCCAGCTCACCACCCCTCCTCCTTGATGAAACTTTTACTTTCTTGTTTTAGAAAACTTTCCCAAAATACAACATATCCTTTGGTGAAAAATACATAATCAGTACTGAGGTTTCTGCAGCTGCCCTTTAATGAGAACAATCAGTTATTAAAAACTGACCTGGCTTCAGGCTGTAATTTATAACATAAATCAGCGATGAACAGAAATAATGAGAGTATTGTTCTCATATATGAAAATAAGCATTTACTTTCAGATCCATAAACCAAGAACACAACTGTTTAGCAAAAAAAATAATAGATATCTCATAGAATGTGGTGGAGGGTAACTGTTAATGTAGTTTAAGGACTGTTGAATTTGAAATCCTAGTCATTAGGGAAGGGAGAAGACCATGATTTGATGCCAGCCTGTACTACATAGAAAATACTGTCTGGAAAAACAGCAGAACTAAAAAATGGGCACTATATATTTGTGAGGTGTGTGTATGTGAGTTTTTCCCAGTTACTGTTTTCCTGTGCCTCTTTCAGAATGTCTTAAGTCAAACTTGTGGATTCCTGGTTGTATTTTTTTTTTTAAACTCCCCTTCCCCCCAGCCTCTTACTGTTCCCTTTGATGTGTTGTGGTAGAAAATATAAACATATAAATAGAACCATGTTAAGAATCCCTGTGTGTGCATGACCTGGTTATTGCAAGCATCAGCTTAAACAATCCAGTGCCAATTCCAAAGAACTTAATATTTCACTCAGTATTTTAGAATGTGTCTATAAAAGATAAAGCTCCTTAGCTGGTCCCTTCTCTCACTTCTCCGTCCCCACATTCCTCCTCCTACTTCTTTTTTCTTTTTCTATCCCCTTCTCCCCTCTCTTTTGTCCCTTTCTTCTCTAGCCTTCTCTCCCTTTTTTTCTGCACCATTCAAAAGGGTCACTACTTAGCCTAGGCCGGTGTAGAACTTGAAGCATCCACCTTAACGTCTAGAATACTGGAACTACAGGCTAGTGCTACCACACCCAGTTGTTGTTGTCTTAGTATCCAGGATTCAGAGGGATATGTAGGAAAAGGGTGGGGCATTGCTCWATGATAGGAGAGCTTTATTAACTTGGAGTTGAAAGATAAACATATTCATGTTTAGAATCAAATGTTATCAGCTGTTGTAGAAGAAAGATACCTTGTTATTAACACTGAATTTTTATAAATTTGGAACAACTGAATTAATAAACTAATAACTATGAAAGTACCAGGCTCTTGGCAATAGAGAACTCTTCCTTTTATAATAGAGACTATTTCCTTAAACTCTCCTTTGAGATGAGCATACCTTTAATCCCAGGAGCTAGGGGTGTAGAGGTAGGAGGATCAATAACAGACTGATCTCCATAGCAACCTCCCCCAAAGTGCCTCTCTCATTTCCATTTTTTTAATTCAATTATGCTGTTTCCTGTCCCTTTTTTTATAGTAATGCCATGCTCTCTATCAAGAACAGTTTGTCATCTTTGTTCTTAGTGTTTCTTACAGTCATAAGTTATGATTGTTTAGTGCTGAAATCAATGTTGCTAAAGTAGTAAGTTTGAACAATGCCCTGGATTAGAACAGAGTCCTAAAATGAGAAGTCTTGGCACTTTCAGTACTGTTTGCTCACAGCGGTCTATTTTGTGAAGGTTTTGGGGACTATATACTTGATTCAGCTTGAATTTTGTCTTAGCAAACTGATAATTTAGCAAGCTTTGACAAATCCTCTCCGAACCTCAGATTTTCATTTATTCACTGGAGCATTGTGGAGCTGTTGTGAGGAAGAAAAAAAGAAAAGCGGTCAACCTAGTACCTGTTAAAATATTTCTTAAATGTTTATGTTGTAGCTAAACCTTGGTAATTAATCAGAAACTGCTATACATGGTTTAAATCTGCATGTATCTTAAAAGCTCATTGATGTGATAAAGGGGGAAAGGACAAAAACTTGGATATTATTTTACATTTTCTATGTAAAGGTTTACTTGGCTGAAGATAAATTTATCTGTGCAGTAATAGTTGGAATTAAGATTGCTTTCAAGAATAACAATTCAAAAATGCAAAGCCAGGGAAAGAATGTGTGTGGTATACATCTTACTCTGTAGCCTTGACTGGCCTCAAACTCATAAACCTTCTATTTGTATCTCCACGGTGCTGTGTCACCATGCCCAAAATTACTTTTTGCTGTAGCAGTTCAAAGATCTTAACAATCATAAGCCACATTTGCCATTGTATCTGGCTTTAAGCCAAGGCCTTGTATTTGTCCTCCAGAATGCCTACTCACATTGCTGTGATAAGTCTTTTACCTAAATCTTCTAATTTAGTGACATGAGTTGGTGGTTTTTACATGTACAGTGGATGACTAGAAAACATTTAAGAAAAAAAAATTGGCATTACCTTCAGTAAGATTCTATCTATTGACTCACCTAAGGTTTGTCTCCAGCAATTTTTTTTTAAATTTCATTTTATATATGGGTGTTTTGCCTGCATAAATGTCCACGGTATATATGCCTGGTGCTCAAGGCCATAAGAGGGTTTTGGATCCTCTGAAACTGGAATTGAGCCAGTGCTCTTAATCACTGAGCTATCTCTCCCTCCTTAGCATTCTTGTTTTCAAACTTAATGCTGTCGAGATAGCTTAATAAAGTTCTTGCTTTGCAAGCATTATGACCTGAGTCTGGATTCCCAGAAACTGTGTAAAAAAGCCTTTGTAATCTCAGCAGTTGGTGGGTGAGAGATGGAGACAGAACTTTAAAGCCCACTGGCTGGCTAACCCAGCTTTCTGGGTGAAGTTATGGACCAAGAAAAGCTGGAAGAAGCCTGAGGAACACCTGAGCTTGTCTCTGACCTCCACATGCGTACTGTATAGATCTCTGAGAACCAAGAATCTCTTAATTTCTTCTTGGTAATCTAATCTAGGTCTCTCCATTCAAGCAATCATGGGTTGCAGGGTTTATTAAGATAGTTTAGTTGGTTGAGTGTTTTGTAAATATAATGATATGAGTTTGATTTCTAGAATCCATTGAAAAACATCATCTGGCATGCTGGTCTGCACTTGTAATCCCATCATGGGGTGAGGAGAGGAAAGCTGATGAATCCCTAGAATGCAGCCAGCCAGACTAGTTTAATCAGCAAATTTCATACCAATGAAGACCTTGTCTCAAAAAAACCAAGGTGATTGACACCCAAGAAATGGTACATTAAGTTGGTCTCTGGCTCCGTGTACATTAATAAGAGAGTAATCTATGTGGAGAATATTGTAATCTTGTAGCAAAGTACTGTTGGTTAAATTTTGTGTTTTTTTTTTTTTATAAATGAGCAATTTTTAAAAATTATTATCTATGTGTATGTCTTTTGCCTGTATTTATGTCTGTGTACCATGTATATCTGCAATGCTCTCAAAATCCAGAAGAGTATGGTTCTTCACAAACAACTGGCTTGGGAAGTGTATTATAGTAGTTGAGAATTTACAGAGAATTGTATATTCACCTTTGACTTATAATGACCTTGTTGCCATTTTGAAGGTGATGAGCATATATTTTGCAGGCAGTTTTGTGTTTTTCTTCTTTCTTTTTCTCTCACTCTGAACCATGGAACCTATTTCCATTTTCGGCAAAGGAAAATTCTTTAGATAATGTAGTTAAGTTTCTATTCAGAAAATCTCTGAGCTGTTATTGGATACCTATCCTTAGTGTAATGGTGAGGGGTGAACATGACCCTTTGAACTCACTTGCAGGAAAGGGATGTTTTCTTAAATATGTTTGTTTGGGGTAGAGAGATAGCTCAGTGCTTAGGAGCACTGGCAGCTCTTGCAGAGGTCCTGAGTTGAATTTCCAGCAACCACCTGATGGCTCACAACCATCTATAATGGAATCTGGTACTCTCTTGTGGAGTGTAGGTATACATGCAGACAGAATACTATATACATAATAAATAACTAAATCATATATATAAATTTGTCTCTTTCCATAATGCTATCATGTTGTCTAATTTCTGAATAGATCCACTAAGTAGACTGACTAGAGTAGTTAAAAATTAGCTCAGGTAAAGATGTTCGCTGTACAATATTGGTGACCTGTGTTCAATCCCTGGAACCCATGGCATAGAGAACCAGACAATTGTCATTTGTCATCTGACCGTCATGTGTGCACCAACACTGTCACACATATTACCCACACACAAGAGTGAATTAAAAATGAAGACAAGGTCACTGAAATTCCTGTAGTGTTCCTGTTTGTTCTCTTTTGTTAGCATCATAATTCATCTTGTTAGAATATATAACCAGATACATTATGACATTTTTCCCCCTATTCATCAAAGCAACTAAATACTCAAGGGTAGTGTACTCAACTGCTTCATAAAGGACTATGGAAGACTCAAGTAACCTCATAAATTTGAGAAATTTTACTAAGGTATTTTAAGATTTTAACCACCTTGTTTGTTCTAGTAGTGTACTAATAGTACTCTTTGTTGGTATTATTTAGAATCTAATTCATATTGAGTATATTTTCGCATGTAGACTGTTAAATCTGAAGCTGACTTTGCATGCACTGACTAGATGTATGTTTATTGAGGTAGTTCCATTCCCAATAGTACCTTTCCTTAAAACATTATATTTACTTTGTCAGGTTGTTAGAAAGAATAGAAAATAATGTATGTGAAGTAACAGGCCCTTAAAGCTTTGTTGAGTATTAGCTACTTTTAGTATTACTAACACCAATGTAAAATGTATTCCTCTTTTACCATCATTGGGAGTTTTAAAAGCTTGAGAACTGAACTGAAATGGGTAGTAATGATAGCAAGAATTTATCAGTAAAAACAACTGTGTGGATCTGAAACGTTGAAATTGCCGTTTTAGATACTTTGTTGTTACTGTTCTTTTTCCAAACAGGGCTCTGGCTGTGTATTTCTGGCTGACTTCAAACTCTTCCTAAGTGCTAGGTTTGCAGGTGTGTGTTTCTATGTCCAGGTTTATTATTTGGTTATTTTTTTCTTTGGGGGGTGGGATTGTTTGATCTGACTGCCTTGGGACATAAATAAAGGTCAGAGGACAGCTTGTGGGAATGTGTTCTCCCACTTTACCATGTGGGTTCTGGGGCTCAAGCTCAGATCTTCTAGTTTGCCAGCAAGTACTTGTACTGCTGAAGCCATGTCAGTGGCCCACTTTTTTCTTTAAAATATCTTTTCCTAATCATTTAGAACATTCATACAAAAAGCGTTAAGCCCACTATGGTGGTGCAARCCGTAATCCTAGCATTTGTAAGCTAGCCTGGCCCACATTGCACATTTCCAGCCTACCAGAAATACGTAGTAAAAGCCTGTGTAAATAAAACAAAATAAAGGGTTGTCACTTATGATACCAGGGACCACCCTTCTGCTGACCTTCATTCTCAACCACAAGAATTGGTTGTTGAATTAGACACAAATCCTGGGAAATGAAGTTGTCGGTGACTAGAGGTGAGAGGCATGCCTTGTTCCTGCCCCAGTCAAGGCATTGGCACTTGTTCAACTCTTGTCAGCTGGTTGATTTGTTCTAGAGACTTGATTTTAGTAGGAGTGCTTTCATGTTCATGAGACAAAAGTTTGATTGGGATAGGTAATGGTTTCTAAATTGTCTTTGTGGTCAATGAGGACCTTTCACACATAGTATTTCTTAGTTACAACATTCCTGTTATAAATATGAATGGATATACCATATTTTATGGTGTGAATACCTGTTTTAAGTTTTTGTTGTTAGGTTGTTTGTTGAGACAGGATTTCTTTGTGTAGCCCTAACTGCCCTAGAAGTCACTCTGTAGACCAGGCTGGCCTCRAACTCACAGGGATCTGCCTGCTTCTGCATCCTCAGTTTAAAAGCATGTGCCATCATCACCCAGCCCATTTAAGTATTTTTTATTAAAAAAAAGAAATCTACCTATGTAATTATTGATAGTAGAATAAAAACATTTCTGTACTTAGTTGCTTCATTAGAGTCTTGAGAAATAGATACCGGAATTCCCAAAAATAGAAGCCCAGCCTCAGGCCATGAGCATTTCTAATAGAGGATTCCAARCCTCTGAACAAATTCTGGCTTCAGTTCCTCACCAGTTCTCAGTTATGTCATCCTAAAGAATCATTATTCCTTACTTGTTAGTTCAACAAATAATTACTGAGTGCTTATTTTTGAAGGCCAGACAATTTTCATTTGTTGAGACAACAACATATAAATACTGCCCTGTATTTTCTTGTTGCAGGGTTTGTCAGGATAAGCTAATAATGGCCATATATTATGATAAACACTTTAGTGAAAAGTAAAGCAGAAAGGGGAGATACACAGTGGATAGGAACAAAGGTGATGGTTCCAGCCTAACTGTGAGCATACTGTTTGTATAAAGATGAGCAGTCAGCCATGCAGACACAGGGAAGGTGTTTCTGGCAAAAGAAGCACCAAAATGTTAGAGGTATGTAGTATTAGCAAGCATGCAAACCAGTAAGGGGAAATGGAAATTCAGAAACATAAAGGGAGACTGAGAATGTATGCTGTTGAAGGATTATAGCTGTTACTCTAAGGCAGTGGTTATGACCCCAACCATAAATTTATTTTCCTTGCTGCTTCAGAACTGTAATTTTGCTACTGTTATGAATTGTAATATGTAAGTATCTGTTTTCCGATGGTGTTAGGTGACTTCTGTGAAAGAAAGGGTAGTTCAGCTCCCGAAGAGGTTTGAGACCCACTGCTCTAAGGTATGGAAAGAAAGCAGCTGCTTTCTTGAGCTAATCTAGTTTGAAAGGAATGTTTCACTGCTGTAAGATAGGCACAGGGGAATGAAGATTAGGTGATTGTTGGGATTCTAGGGAAGAAAAAAGTAGCTGCTTGGCCCAGGTAGCTAGCAGATTATGGAGATTCTTTTTTGTGTGTGAATTAACACAACAGTTAGTTTGCTATACTTTGACAGCAGCTTAAGAAGGATTTTTTTGTCATTAAAAAAAAAAAAANAATCCCGTGGTTAATGATGCATTTATCTTAGTGCTTTTCACAATCTAGTCTCACAGTACCTTTTGAGAGATTTTGTGAAGCACATCAAATACTGATATCTTTTTAGGTTTGTAGAATAGATAACAAAGGAATAAATGAAAAGGAAAATTAATATGAATGTTACATCYGTTGCTTATTTGACTTAAGAGTTTGTTTTCTTAGACCCATTTTAGATGGACAGAGTGCTTTGGCCTCTTCACTGCTGAGATTACAGATGTGTGCTACCTGGMAAGTCTTACTTGATACCTGGCTCACAAGAGAAAGGGTTTCTAAAGCCAGTTTACACTGATCCTGTATACTTTTTTTTTTTTCTTCTCTGATAGGACCTCTCCTGGCTGTCCTGGAACTCTCTGTAGACCAGTCTGGCCTTGATCCTTCCTCAAGGGCAATGTTTTAACAAAGCACAAAAGCATTCTTTAGGAAGATAGTTGTATACATTTAGAGTTGGTGATGTAAAGGGAATTTTAGTTCGGAGAACAAGAAAAACCAGTTTTTCACTTTAAAATAAATTTATACTTCAAGTTAGGTCTTGTAAAGAAACCATTGGTACTTTAATAGCTTCATGCATTCTTTAGTTTTGTAAACATGAAGAAATAGTGATCTTGGAGCACTGTGAATTTTTAGGAATTCTTAATACTGAGCTCAGACTTAACACTTGTCAACAAGTACCATTTCCTGATGCCCTCCCTGATGTTCCTAGATGAGCCATCTCACCATATCCCAACCCTGTTTTTTTCTKAAAGATTAACTTTTTTGTGGTTTACCCAGGGAGTTATTATTTTATGGAACACTTGTACGTCAAAAGGTGTTGAGTAATTGTTAGTTAAGAAAATAGGTATGTTGCTAGTGATCAGTGATGTTGAGTCACTGTTAGTAAGAGCATGTTGTTAATGACCTAGGAGTGGGTATTGCTGGGTCTTTTATTCTCCTTCTGTTCTTTCTTTGTTCCTCTCCCAGAGCCACACATATTATGCATATACCATCCCTGAGCAATTATGCATTCTAACCTTTGCAGCTAGATATTAATCTGTACAGTATTATAGCAAATATTTTCTTTTTCTTTTCTTTTTTAAAACAAACAGATAAAACCTAATTTGAGCTTTTTGCTCTTAAGCAATCATCAAAGTACCACAATAATGGGGCTGGAGAGATAACTCTCTGATTAAGAGTGCAAATAACAACAGTTATTTCAAATTTTAGTCTATACCATGTGCCATCTGTCCTCACAGTTATTTTCATAAGTTTTCTTCAAAACAGCCTCAAAACTCAACCAGTGTCACTCAGAAGCTTTATTTTATGTATATGAATGCTTTTCCTGCTTGAATGTCTGCATACCACATGGATGCAATATTGAAGTCAGAAGAGGTCATAGGAACCTGTGAACTGCCATGTGGGTGTTTGGAGCTGAATCGAGCATCCAGTGCTCTTTTAACTATTGAGGCTCTGATGAGCGTGTTATAATAACCAAGCCCTCTAGATGAATCTGAGGCAAGACCAAGTTTTGAAAACCCATCCTTTTAAGGCAAAAGAAGGGTATACCATTTATATCTTTTGTGTTATTTAAAACTCTTAAATTAAGAAGGAAGAGTTTCACTGCTGTAAGGCTAGGATCATTCTTTATCTCTTAGGCAACAAAGGTAATAAGCTGTCATTGTCTAAACAAGTTAGAATAGTATTAATGAAAAAAATGATGTGTGGCTTGCCGTTTAAGTTGTCCTTCTTTGTGCTTAATTCATGCTCTCTGCCTCCTAACTTTTTGAGGTTTGATTGTATTTACCATCTTTATGTATGGGTGTTTTGCCTGATTATATATGTACCACATACATGTAGTGCTCACGGAGACCAGAAAGAGTGTGGGGTCCTCTGGAACCACGACGTGGTGCTGGGACTCCGTCAGTTCCTCTGGAAGAGCAGCAGATGTAGTACTCATAACCAAACTGAGCCACGACAGCCTCAACAACAAATTTTCATTCTCACATTGGTTCAGATCCTATTAGAGAAAGAATTTACACTGTGATGTTTAATTAATTTCTGGTGTTTGGGCAGTTGAAATATTTGAAAAGGATTATGTAGATGGGACTGGGGGTTTAGATGTTTATGCACTATACTAGGCTGACTGTATTTCACCAATTTAGTTTTTACTTTTAGATCAATCATAAGTGAGAAAAACCCTTCATGTTTGTAAAAACGGCCTTATTGAAGAGGGAATAAGATCTCATTACGAGATGGTTGTGAGCCACCATGCAGTTGCTGGGATTTGAACTGAGAACCTTCGGAAGAGCAGTCAGTGCTCTTAACCGCTGAGCCTTCTCTCCAGCCCCAAATACTGACTTTTAAAAAGACAAAACTATTTGCTCATGTCCAAACCTCCTGCCCTCCAATTCTCCTTCCTGAGTTCCAGGGATAGAACTCAGATTGTCAGACTTGGTGACAAGTACCTTTACTTGCTGAGTTATCTTGCTGACTCCCAGGTTTGTTTGTTTGTTTGTTTTTTGTTTTTCAAGACAGGATTTCTCTGTGTAGCCCTGGCTGTCCTGGAACTCACTCTGTAGACCAGACTGGCCTCAAACTCAGAAATCCACCTGCCTCTGCCTCCCAGAGTGCTGGGNAAAAAAAAAAAAAGGAAGAAATGCTTTCTGGTCTCAGAAACTAGTTAGGAGGTATCTTTCTGTACTGAAGTGGGAAACCTAGAATTCTTGGTTAGGGCAGGAGAGTTCATATTCCTATAATAAAGATACTGAGCTGCTAGAACACTACTCTCTGTTTGTTTGTTTGTTTTAGAAGAGGGATGTTTTAGAAGAGGGATAACATATTACACAGTATTGATGAATGCATGTCATTACATGTTTTTCAAAATAAAGAGAACCCAAGTGTAAATTGTGAACCTGTTTGTCAACATGAGTATTGGGATATTATTTGTGACAAATCTGTTTCAACAATGCATGGTATGGTTTTTTTGGGAAGAAGGGGGCTTGTTTTGTTTTGGTTGGTTGTTTCTTTTTAAACATGGTTTTTCTGTGTAACCCTGGCATTCCTGAAACTTGCTCTGCAGACCATGCTTGCCTCAGACTCAGAGATCCGCCTGCTTCTGCCTCCTAACCGCTGGGATTAGAGGTGTGCAGCAGCACCGCCTGATTACCTAATTACTTTATAATTTACTTTATTCCTTAGTCGTGGATTAAGTATTGACTCTGTTCATAGCGTATTTCTCAAAAGGYCTATAAAGTGTGTGAATATATTTGTACTCAGTAAAGGGCTCATAAAAACAGTAACATATAAGAAGTAGAATTTTAGTGATAACTGATTTGGAAGTACAGTTTCATTGTTCTTTTTTTGGTTCAGTCAGTCATACATTCCAAGGTGTCTTGAGCTATATGTATCAATCACCAATGGTCCTTAMAAAATTGTGGTGGTTTACTGAAATGATCTTCCTATGTATAAGACTGGTCTGAAACTTGGGTTCCCAAGTACTGGAACTACAGCCATGTGGCACTATGCCAGGCTTTGACTTTGCATTCATGCCTTTCTTTGTGAAGATTGAATTTGGACCAAATGGAATATGCCTGAAGTACAATGATTGTACTTGGAAAAAAATTAACCTTGTGATGGCAAAATGGTTCAACATGTAATCAACATGTAAAACACTTGGTGTGCACTCCTCATACCTTGAGGATCTATTTAGGGACACCTCTCCCCCCTTCTCTGTCTGTGTCTGTCTGTTCATCTATCTATCTATCTATCTATCTATCTATCTATCTATCTATCTATCTATCTATCTATCTATCTATCTAATTTCCTGGAACTTGATTTGTAGATCATGCTGGCCTCAAACTCACAATGATCCACCTACCTTTGCCTCCTGAGTGCAAGGATTAAAGGTGTGCACCACCAAGCCCAACTCTGTTTTGTTTTATTTGGAGACAGACTGCTGTTATGGAACCCTGGCTGCTCTTTGAACTTGCGTAGACCAAACTGGCATCAAACTCACAAAGGAAACCTCTGTTCCCTAAATCCTGTAGTAAAAAAAAAAAAGTTATTCCCTTTCTTCTATATATGTGCATGCATGCCTCATTTATTGAAAGCCACCCCAAACTCTACTACAAAAGAGATCACTATTTACTTCAGATTCTTGTTACACCACAGACGAGGCTGGGCTGCTGGAGCTTCTCATCTTTTCAGAGGTACTTAGGATGGCTTGTGTGAAATGAAATGGTCAGATGATTCACGGTGTCATGTTCTTTTTGCCAGTTCACCATGATTCTCATTGGTTTTACTGCCAGACTATGTAATACTGGTAAACTTATTCCTGGGTTGCCTGATGACCTATATGTTATGTTTTAAGAGCATTAATTTATTTATATATATATAAAAATCAGAGTCAACTTGGTGGACCGTTCGTSTTCTARTGGAATGCCTGCTCTCTTTTTTAGGGACATGTGTTTTATACTTGTTCATAATGGGTGTGTGGATGTATAGAGGGCATGGGTCAATATTGGGGATCTTTTATTTACCTTTTATTTAGTGTTTTGCTTACTTGTTTTTTGGAAGGTAGGGTCTCACTTTACAGCTCTGYCTGGCCTGTAATTCATTAGTGACYAGGCTAACCTTGGACTTACAGGCCTCACTCAGTCAGCCTCATTTGAGTGCTGGAACTAAAGGCACAGACCATCCTGCACAGCTTTACCTTAATTTTTGAAGTAGGTTTCCTTTCTGATCACTGAACTCACTGATTGGTCAAGGGTGGGTAGCCTGTGAGTTCCATTCTTCAGTACTAGGATTATACATGCTTACTACCATGTCAGCTTGTAAATGAGTACTTGGTTTTGTGGGGTCTTAAACAAGGTTTGATCAGTACAATTGTGCTTTGTCTTTAACTGCTGTTGATTTTAATAATGGAGAAATAGCACCACTATAAACAATTCTGATTTTAAGTACATAAATGTGTTGTTTTAAACCCATGATTTTTTTTTAATTTTTATTTTTTTAGTTCTACTTTATTTTATACAAGGAATCATGCATGGTTTGCAATGTGCCCTATGGACATAATCTGTAGCACTTCGACTTATGTGGCAGATTTATTCATTATCTTTGTAGTTTCAAATATTAGACTATCCAGAGAGGTTAAAAAAAAAGATGTAAAAAATTATTCCTTAAAGTTTACAATTGAGGATAAAAAAGTAAAGAACCACCACCTAATTGTGGAATTACAATATCATTAAGGCTATAAGACACATTTTTTCTTTTCTTTTTTTTTTTTTNCCCTGGCTGTCCTGGAACTCACTCTGTAGACCAGACTGGCCTCAAACTCAGAAATCCACCTGCCTCTGCCTCCCAGAGTGCTGGGATTAAAGTCGCCACCACTGCCTGGCTTGACTCCCAGTTCTTATTCACTCTTCACTCAACTCAATTCAACTCAACTACTCACTCATTTGGAGATAGCTTAGCCTAAAACTCAGGATTCCTTTGCCCATTCTCTTGGGTACTGGAATTACAGGCATGTAGCACCACATCATACTGCTTATTATTTTTTAAAATTGATGTGTGACTATAATTCATGTTTTATATCACCTTTCAAAAATACATAATAGGGGCCAGCAAAGTGGCTCAGTGGGTAAAGGCATCTATCTATTCCTAAGCCTGATGACCTGAGTGTGATTCCTTCCCTGAACCTACATGGAGAAGATCCAGTTCCTGCAAACAATTGCCCTTTGGTCACAACACACATTCCTCTGCCTTAGCAAATACATGTTTAACACACAGTTTATTTTTATTTACAAAGTTTTATAGCTATCACAACTGCCTAGTTCTAGAAGATTTTCACTATTTGTAAATAAACATATTCCCATAAGCAAAATATTGTTCCTTCTCCACTTCCCTTGGACCATGATTGATTTTCTGTCTGAATAGATTTGCTTCTAGACATTTCACACAAACAGAAACATGATACTATCCTTTGGTACCTAGTTATTTTCATCTGGCATGGTTATTTTAACAGTTATGAATAATATTGCCTATATTGGTACTTAACTATTTACTGCTTTTTTTGTGGTTTGAGACAAGGGTCTCATTGCATGGCTTTAGCTGGTCTGGAACTAAATATGTAAGTCAGTCTGGCCTCAATCATAGAGCTCTACCTGCCCCCGCCCCTGCCCCTGCCCCTGCCCCTGCCCCTGAATGCTGGGATTAAAGCTGTGTGCTACCATATCCAGCTATTTTGTCCAAAAGTACTCCAGTTCTGTCACATTTTGTTTGTTCATCTTTTGATGTGCTTTGGCTTATTTCCACCTTTGTCTCTACAAACAGTATTGCTATGAGAATTCATGTACAGGTTTTTTAGTGTGAACATGTTTTGGTTTATGCTTGTACCTAGGAGTACAATTAATTATGAGTCATAGAGTAACTTGTGTTTAACTTTTAAAAGCTCTTCTATCATTTTATATTCTGATTAGCTATGAATGCAGATTCCAGTCTCTGYACACCTCTTTACATTGCTTAGTTGCTATCTGCTTTGCTAGCTAGTGGCTATGAAGAGGCTAGTACAGAGTAGGACATTTCGACCAAGACAAAATAGCCTAGCCACATTTCTAAAAAAGCATGCTCATTGCTCAGCAATACTTTACTGTAGTTCATCTGTTTTTCCTTGTCCCTTTTGCCTTTTGTTTCATAGTATAAGAAAGTTTTGCCTAAGCATGCCTGTAATCCCGGCAGAGGCAGAGGCAGGCAGATTTCTGAGTTTGAGGCCAGCCTGGTCTACAGAGTGAGTTCCAGGACAGCCAGGGCTACACAGAGAAACCCTGT
>BDUI01000528.1:102398-130521 GCA_002335545.1 Apodemus speciosus | reverse complement strand
ATATATATATATATATATATATATATATCAATGTGTGTGTGCATGGATGCATATATGTGTGTGTGTTTAGATGATGTCTTTGAAATTTTCCCTTTTCTCCCAGCTTTATTATGGAAAATCTTTCAAGATCAAGTCCATGATAATTTAAAAAATTATCATGGATAATTTTTTCCCAACACTTATAAGATAAATACATTGAAGCTTGGGATAGGAAAGGAATTACCTAGGGTTACACACCTGGGAAGTAGACAAAGTTGTAATGTGAATCCCTGTTTGTTGGAACATTTCACTTTGTAAGCAGAAAGGTAACTCATAAGAGTCTGAGCAATATGTTTAGAGTTTTCCAGAACATGTATGTGTCAATGTTTTCACAACTGAGCCTTTAAAATGCATAAGCAGAACCAGTGACATTCACAAGATCATTTCATCACATGTACTCTACTTGAGATGGCAAGTGTCTGACACTCGTTGCCATATCTAACTCTTCTCTTATAAGCACAATCCAGAATCTAAATCATCTAAATATTCTTCCTTTTAAAGCTGCATTCCTTTGTCTAGTATGTAATCAAGCTGCCTGAATTTACATCATCAGAGATAAGGCCATTTGCCGAAAAGCCCCGTGACAATATGCATGGCAGTAGGATCAGATCAAATTCATTTCACTACACAAATTGGAATGGAATTTGAATGGCTTCAGGACTGTACGAAGATACACAGCCTTCCCTATTGCTCCAGTTAACAAAAGTCCTATGACTCACTCAATGACATACCCTCTCTGACAGTCATAGGGAGTCTGGGAAGCACCACCCATCAACATACTGTCTGACTTAGTGAAATGCCTGCTAGTCAAGGTAAGCACTGTTTACAGGTGCCAAGTAGACCAAGAGTTCCTTATGGAATGAGGCATGGACTATGTGTTTCTTTAAACATGTTTTCAACATCTATTGTAGCCTTCAAAACAAAACCACATGCTTCTGTCAGTGCCCTCATAGAAACCCAGATGAGAATCTCTCAAGGAAAATAACACAGTGCAATTTTAATCAAAGGACATGAAGTTTCCCAGGCATGCCTAGTGGGAGGCACTCAGAGCAGCTGGGAGGATGCTGACAGACCACCAGCAATGAGAGGCTGGGCTGCTGCTGGGAGGCCACTTCTTCCTCTGTTCCTCATGTTGTTTTTCTGCCCTAGGGCTCGTCCTAAGGAGGACTGGCACAGAAGAATGAAATGGCTTGTCATGACTCAAGCCCCAGACACTCTGTGCCCGTGACTACAGCTACAGATCATCTCTCTCCTCTAAGTACAGCAAAGGCATGAACCAAAACATGATTGAAAGGTACATGTAGTACAAAATACAGACCTCTTTAGCTCATCTTTCTCTTCCTTGCTCCTAGCTTCTCTAAATCTGTTTCACAGGGAGATACCAACAATAATCTCTATTACACTCCTGTTAGCCTCTTCCAGGGGAAGAGTGGGATGGGACAACAGATGAGTTGTACATCGCAGCACATAAGATGTCTGTGAAAGAGTGAAGGGTATTTTCCAGTGTGTCTGAACTCCCACATGAGCGACCTTCTGGGAAAGCCAGAACAAACTGGTTTTGCTGCCATCTGCCTTTACTGTTCACCCACAGCCAGAGAAGAATGATGGATCTTGGTTGTGAATTGTTGTAATGTTCATTTATAGACATTAGAATTTTAAAAAGAAATTACAAAGCAACTGCTGTGATATGATTTAAAGTCTTAGTTACCAATTCCAGAATGCAATACTATTTTTGAATTCTCATCTTCCTTTATCTTTATCTGTCATGTGATAAATGTATCTTATTTGTGTAATATAACACCTGAGACTTAGAGTCAGAAGGTGGCATGGAAAGGAATAAAAGATGTAATAGCCTTCCTAGCCTAGTGTGTATGTGTGTGTGTGTGCCTGTGTGTGTGGGGTAGGTGTATGTGTGTATGTGTGTGTGTGTGTGAGTGTGGGGTGTGTGTGTGCATGTGTGGGTGTGTGGGTGTCTCTGTGAGTTTCAGACAGAAGAGATACTAAGTTCCATCTTTTTCTAATTTTCTGCACATAATTATGTAATCATACTTTTTTCAAGAAAAATACTGTAGACACATGGGTGATGGGTTCCATAAACCCAATCAACACCTGGGAAGATATTGGTGAACCTGCAATGGTATCCCACACTAACTCAGAGCTGTCAGTGATATGTGGAAGATAGGCATCATGGGACTGGATCTAAATATGGTACCTGGCTTATTCATAGGAAAGCGAGACAAACACTGAGAATGTCAAGAGTCCACAGATGTTTTGGTTGTGGAAGGGTATAAGGGGATTAGACATATGTAGATCACAGAGTCCTAACCATGTAGATGATATTACCTTAATAATCGTGATTTCAATAACAATTCTTAGCAAGTCAAGTGCATTCTTTGCAGAAAAGCTCACAGCCATCGCTTCAAAACCCGTCAAAATGTGTTTGCCCTGTGTGTTGACTATGTTTTTGTCAACTTGATACAAGCTCAAATCATCTCAGAATAAGGAATCTCACTTAATAAAATAAAATGTTTTTTTTATCAAATTTGCATGTAGGGAAATCCATGGAGCTGTTTGATTTTTTTTTTTTGTTGTTTTGTTTTGTTCTGTTTTTTGAGACAGGGTTTCTCTGTGTAGCCCTGGCTGTCCTGAGACTCACTCTGTAGACCAGGCTGGCCTCGAACTCAGAAATCTACCTGTCTCTGCCTCCCAAGGACTGGGATTAAAGATGTGCGCCACCACCGCCTGGCTGGAGCTGTTTGATTAATTAATGGTTGATATGGGAGAGTTAGTCTTTGTGGGCACTGACATATGAGGCAGGTGGTTCTCGTTTATATAAGGAATCCAGTTGAAAAAGCCATGGACTGAAAGCTAGTGATCAGAGTTCTTCTGTGATCTCTATTTGGTTTCTGCCTCCAGGTTCTTGCCTTTAGTTTCTGCTCTGACTTCTGTCAGTGATGGGCTATCTGGATGCTTAGGTTTTTTTCTCCTCAAGTTGCCGTTGGTTGTAGTGTTTAATTACAGCAGCAGAAACCTAATTGTTATATTTTATTACATCCATTTTTCAATGTATATGTTTTTCCTCACTATCATCTCTTACACACACACACACACACACACACACACACACACACACACANAGAGAGAGAGAGAGAGAGAGAGAGAGAGAGAGAGAGAGAGAGAGAGAGAAAGCACTTCTTGTGTTCTCCCAGAGTGCTTGGGAGGGGAATGCTCCCATCTCAACTTCCAACGTGAGTGGATAGTATATTTCAGTCTCCACTAGTAGCAGGCAATTCAGTTATATATGAACTTGAGTTATTTTGATAGATATTATCTCTCCCATTAGACTAGACTCCAAGAAGTTGAGAAACATTCTCAAATGCCCATYGGACCTGTGACAGGCTGTTGCAAGAATGTCCTGAATTAAAGACCATATAAATAAAAGAACAATAGATATCTGATATCTACGAATGGCTTATATATTAGAAAAAGTAGTATAATAATCCAGAAATATACTATACTTTTAGCAGTTTGGAATTTTCAATATAAATGCATTTTCAAAGACTGCTGCTGGAAAATGCTAGGAAGGCACCCATTAGAAGGTAGGAGCTTCTTGCTGTGAAGTCTACAACAGCTTCCTTTGCCACAAAATGACATGGTACATAAACACAAATAACTATAGCTGGTAACTTAGCAACCACAAATATTTACAAATATGCAAGCCAGGTCCCGTCAAAATATCTGGGTAATTATTGGCAAATTGCATACCATGCAAGTGTTTTGCAACCGAGTGAAATAAGCTGTGTTGTGGGTGGTTGCCACAAGTTCTCCTTCTTGCCGTCTGAAAGTGTTACCCAGCATCCTGGATTTCAGCGGGTTAGATGGATGTCACTTAATATTTCTGGATTATATTTTAACACATGAGCTTCCACAGGGGTCTTCCATGTGGTCATAATGCTGGGCTCACTTTAAAAGCTGCAGCAATGTACTTACTAGAGGATTGTTATTAAACAACAGTCAATAATATTTTTAAGAGAAAGAGGGAAAGAGCTAGACATTTTTAGCAGTTCTTGTTGTTCTTTCAAAGGAGAATAAATTCATTTTTTCATAGACTTTGTTTATGATATAGTCTTGTATGCCATATCTTTAAGATTCTTCAGAAACATTTTCAAGGTTTCAATTAAACCTATTTAAAAGTAAATGTGTTTGCTTTGTAATGAAAGGGGAGGAGAAAGAAAGAAAAAGGAATGAAGGCAGGTAGGAAGGGAGGAAAGAAGGAAAGAAGGAAGGACAGATCAAACTACACGATAAGAAAAAAACTGGTGGGAAAATTGACCCTAATGGACTTTGTTTATTACAATGATTGTCAAAGATGTGTTGGAATAATGACATGGTGGGCAGTCAAAATAACTACATTTTGAGTCAATTAGTACTTGAGCTAGAGACAAAAGATTACCCTACCTGCCCTGCTTCATTGGTGAGGAAACAACTCAAAATGTAAAACAATTCAATCTGAATGCAATTTCACACTCCTTACATCTTGCAAAATTAACTTAATCTTAAGGAGATCTTTAAAATGTACCCTAATTCCCCTCCTGAAAATTTTTTTTTACCCTCCTTGATAGATCTTATCATGGAAACCAATTTATTTTGCCATTCAGAGCATTTCCCATTCTTTGGAGAGAAGAGACGTTTTATGCCAAGATTCACACCAAAGCAAGTTGATAGTTGTCCAAGAAGGATTGAATGTGAAAATAGATGACAGTGAGAATTGTGTGGTATGTCTGTAGCCCTGCAGTGAGTCAAGAGCAAAGAAATTTGTGTTGCTGATAATGGGAGCCTTTTCAAATGTTCAGGGGAAAGGGGGCTGTAGAGCAGTGGACTCTGATGCTTCCCAACTTACCTTTCTTATCTGAAATTCTATGGGAAGAATGAAAGGGCAAACATTAGCCTTGCATCTCTCCTTTGTAAGTGGGGTAGGCATGTCAGATATTCCGAGTGACTTATTCAGCCCAACGCTAATAAGCATAACAACTTGTTTTGGCTAGACATCCCTCCTCTCCATATGGAATTGCTTGTGTGAGTTTCTGGACTATTCTGCGGTCAAAGGGAGGATGTTAAACTCAGAAAAAAAATCTTAGCCCTTTCCTTTTCTCTCACATAAATTCACGTTCAAGGCTAAAGCAAACTGCATGGATTGCCAAAATTCTGAGACTGAAGCCATTACAGACCCTCCCATAAGTACCATCTTTAATAAATTTGAAGGGATGGCTCTTAAATTGGGCTAAATTTACTGATAAATCCACCATATCTAAACTTGTCTACTTTGAGCCTAGCCTTGGGGACTCCTTGAGAAAGAAGGCATATTTTCACTGAACCAAAGTAAATCTTAATTATGTATTTGCTCTCCATGAAGAGTCATTTCACTCTGAATGGGAACGTGTAATTGACAAGCTGTGGAAAGTGGGTGGAATGCAATATATCTTGCAGGAATCGACCAGAAGTATGTGGAAACAGAAAAGGCACTCCCACTTGTCTCTGTGATGTTGTGTTCAGCACTCCTGATGGTTTGCCATGGCTACTGTGTGTTTATTCTGTAATAGTGGTTAAAATAATACAGCAAAATATACAATAAAACACCACGGAGAGCCCCACCTCAGTGGATGGATGCAGTCCTTTCTGGGTATGAATTGGTTTCCTGATGTTTTTGCCCAAATCCATAGATGATGCTTAAAGTAGTTTCAGGGGCTAGCTTGGGAGATGGCTCTGCTTCTTACACGAATCTGAAGACCTGAGTTTGAATACCCAGAACCCACATAAAACTAATATTATGTCATATATATGCCTAGTGCTTCCATTCAAAATAGAAGGTTGAGACAGAAGACTTTGTAGAAGTCCAGAGCCGGCTAGGTACCAGCATACATGGCAGTACAAGAAACCACATCTCAAACAATGTGCTCAAGACCAGCATCTGACTCTGACTTGCACAAGTATGCAGTGACATTGATACAGGTCATCAGTCATAGAAACCTATACACAAACTTACACATAAAAGATGAATGAGTCACTCCAAAATCCACAGAAGTGAAAGCTAGTGTTCCTATGTATTTACAGTGGTTTAATAATGGGGAATGGATCTGGGGGAGCCAAGGTGGTTCTCTGAGTGAGTCAGCAGCCCCAGGGAACAGTGCTGAGGATGAATTTCCTGCATCATTTATTTGGTCATTCATTCAAAAGGTGCTTTAGTTGGTGTTCTGTTGCTGCGAGGGGACACCATGAGCAAAGAACTCTTATAAACAAAAGCAATTAATTGGAAACTTGTTTCCAATTTCAGAGGGTTGGCCCATTATCATGATGGGGAGCATGGTGTCACATAGCCAGGCCCTGGAGCAGTAGCTGAGACCTTTACATCCCAAACCACAGACAGAGAGAAGAGCCTTGGCCAGCTGTGGGGTTATGAAACCTAAAAGCCCACTCCCTATAGCACATATCCCTGCTGCCCTGAAGTCACAACCTCTAATCCTTATAATCCTTTCAAAGTTCACTCCCCAACGATGAAACATTCAAATATATGAGCCTACGGGGCCATTCTCATTCACATCATTACAGAAAGCATATACTGAGAGATTACCACTGATGGATTACTGAGCTCTGCTCTGGGAGTGGAAGTGTTCATACGTCTGTACTGAGGCACATGGAGCCTGTCCTTCTATGTCACAGCTCTGACTAGTCAGACTGAGTAACTGCACATATTGCAAACTTCTTAGGGAGACACCACTTTCAGATGTCATTCCTGTACTCTTTATCTTCCATCACAAGAGGTTGGAAAGTATACGTGGGTATTTCAGTTCACCAAATTCTTTTTCTTTTGTTTTGAATCTCAAGTCTGTTTAAGTCAAGTATTATCTGCTTAAAGATAATCTCCCAAATAGTTGCACAAGTTAAAAATAACTTTAAGATCCAGTGAAAGGGCTTGGGTAAAGTTGCTTGCCTTCAAGGCTGAATATCTGGGTTCAATTCCAGACACCCCCATGGTGAAAAGAAAAAGGCACTTCGGAAAGTTGTCATCTGACCTCCACAAGCGTGTTTACACATACATCCATACAGTAAATAATAATGAATAAAATGTTAAAAATAAAAATAGCTTCTGTGTTTATTGTTGAGTTTGAGGCACATAACAATAGTCATAATGCCTGCCCAGAGTAAGTCTATATTTTACTGAGGATACGAGAGAAAAAAATGTGAAGAAGATAAAACCTCCAAATCAAGTTTCAAATGGAGGAGGCATTAGTCAAGAGCTGGGGAATGTAGCACAGGGGTCTTAATATGTATGATGCCCAGAGTTTAGTACTCAGCATCACAAATAAACAATTTTAAGGCAATCTGTCACAATTTCCAAGTTACCATAGAACATTACAAACTCCACAAAACTATTCTTCCTTACCCTGAAGAATCAAGACATTCTTCCAGAAAAAGATAGATGGCATATTTTTAATACAGGGTTTCTTGCATATAACAGGGTTGCTGTTATATTCTAAAAGCAAACTCATATTGTGTGTGCTTCCAGTTTATTTTCTGCACTATATAATATGCCATTGTGCACCTGCCCTATTGTTAATCAAGTTACTCTCCTATTAGTAATATTTCAGTGCTTCTAATGGCCATCTACTAAAAATGCCACTTAAAAGGCAGCTGTTGTGTTATGGGGTATGTGGGGTATGCATATAATCAAATACTGCAATTACCAATGGTACTGCAGTTTACAGTCTGACATGCAATTTCTACGGCTTCCCATGAGCCACACTTGCTCACACTGCTGGACTTCCCAGTATCAAACGAAGCAAAATACATAATCTGTTCTCTTGTAACACTTTCCAAGTTTACATTGTTTTCTCATTTATATTGGGCTGCATAATCATTTGGTGTTTTATTCTGTATATAATAGGGAAAGAGGGTCCAATTGTATTCCATTTACTTGTTGACTGTTTTGTCTTTTGGAACATGATTTAATTTAACCCAAGATGAGTTCAAACTCACTATGGAGCCAATGATGATAGTGCACTCCTTATCCACTGCTATTATTTCCAAATGCTGGGAAATTCCAAACTTTCAAAAAGCATGAGGTATGATGCCCAGTTTTTTTTTTTGAACACTTGATCTCCAAATATTATAGGCTATTTTATTTGGTTAAAAATTTAGACTGTGTTGTCTCCACTACCTTGTTGCACATAAATGCAAGGCTCAAGTACTGCTGGCTTGCTTGAGACTTTATAAGTAGCTTGGGTTGAGTACTTATCTCATGATTAGAACTCATATCATGCTTATTTCTAATTCTTCTATTTCTAGTAAC
Organism: Apodemus speciosus; assembly: GCA_002335545.1. Classification (NCBI taxonomy): domain Eukaryota; kingdom Metazoa; phylum Chordata; class Mammalia; order Rodentia; family Muridae; genus Apodemus; species Apodemus speciosus. Next base: position 122,135 of record BDUI01000528.1, on the reverse strand, counting down.
CACCTGACAATGCACATGCTTATAGACATTTGAATTTGTATAAAGCAATGAATATCTTTGTTTCTCTCTAAAGAATGAACATAAGCACCCACTCATATTTATTGCCACCATACATGTAATTAGTTCTATGAGCAATTCTGTTTTAAAATTTCCAGAATTATTGTCTTAAAGGTTGTTCATATAATAACACTGGCAAGGCTCTCACAATACCTCCAACATGTTGCAACAAAAGAAAAGTTTAAGCTATGAAGATTATCTGAATGTTACTCAATGAGAAGTTGAAAAGATAAAAATGATTTCATCTTAATCCAAATAGAGTCATGATATACATAGCCTTGATTATTTTCTTTCACTTCTACAACCTATTCATAGTATAACAAATTTCATATTATTTTCAAATTCTAAATAACTTCTAATATATTTCAGCTAAATTCTTTACATTTAGAAATATAATAAGTGGATATTAGCCTAGAATCTTGGAACACCATAGACACAATCCACCTATCAAATGCTGTCCGACAAGAAGGAAAAAGTGGACCCAGGTTCTGGAAAGGCCCAATGCAGCAATGCAGGAGTATACCAGAACAGGGAAGTGGGAAGGGGTGAATAGGGGAACAAGGGGAGGGAGAAAGACATATGGGACATCTGGGGGGCAGGAAAACCAGAAAAAGGGAAATGAAATGTAAATAAAGAATATATCCAATAAAAAAGACAAAAAAAAGAAATATAATAATGAAGAGGAATTTAGATTGTAAAAAGACAGTGACTATTTGAAATTAGAAAAAAAATTCCAGACCATATAGATAACATGAGCAAGTTTCAGGATGCTTAAAGAGATTTGTGAAAATGAAAGAATATATACAATGACATTAAAATTATAAATATAAACATTACAAACATATATGTATCCAAGCTGTCATAGTGTTAGTGTCAGGAATTGAATATCTACAAAGATTGGGGGGAAAACAAGATGTATGATTTCAAAAATGATGGAATATATATCTCACAGCACCAAATTTCTACTTTACTAGGAAGATGAACAATTCTACAGTTTCTACATCTATTAGTGAAGTTTTAAAATGACTAAAACAAAACAAAAGAGGAATTAAAAAGAAAAATAGAGCCATTTTCTTTGGGTAACTGATAAGAGAAACAGGAAAACACTCCAATATCAATATAGAAAATCTGAGCAGCTAGTTCAAAAACATTAACTTAACAGGATCAATAGAGTTTTGTAGCCAATCACCACAAAAAATAAAATAGTGCAGTTTGTTCCTCTTATCAAGACATGATTAACCTAGAAAGATCAACCGATAGGTGTGTAATCACTGTATATTTTTGTGTTACACGAAATATGAAATGAAACACATACCATTTCCAACTTAGTAATAATGAAAACATTGCATGTTAAAATTCATGCTCTACTGCTTATAGAATTTTTAGATGAAATTTATAATCTTAACTAAGTTTATACTTTTGACATGGAGCATGAATAGCAATTATTCACATGCCCATTTCAAGAAATTAGAAAAAGTACAGCAAATGAAGCCCAAAAAGGAGGAGTAAAGGAAATAGCAAAGAGATGAGAGCTTGATGAAGACAAAATAAAGATCAGTTGAGTCCTGAGCAGACTCTTCTAATGTTTACCTTACCAAAGTAGGTAGACCTGCATTAGACTAAAGAACATAACATTTTGGAATAAAATCACAGAATGAAAAGTAGATAAATAAATTCTATTTCCATTATTGTCACTACATTTAATAATTTCATAATTTTGACATATTTGTTGACATAGATTTACCAAAATTAGCACAAAAAGAAGAAAATCTGAAGAGATGTCTGCCTCATAGATAGAACATTTATTGTCTAAAATTATTTTGACTAACTCACCCTAAGTTTTGTTGGCATTAATGTCATAATTTAAGAGGAACCAGCACCATGTTTCATATTTTTGTTTTCTAGAAAATGACACCAGAGTATGCTCTAAGTGGTTTCTATGCTGGTAATGCAACTTAGCTCTAAAACTTGACTGAATGTGAGAAGGAGGAAGTACTGACCATCACAAACATGAAAATAGATTTCTAAGAAGATTATTAGCATTTGATCCACCCTTATGTAAAGTTATAGGTCACTGCTATCCCACAATTCTCAGTGAGTCTCTTGCATTACTGCATGGGCATTGATTGACATTTTTCATATAGCTTGAGTAAGGTTTACAAACCAAATATCCTTGAACACAAAATTAGCAGCTCCTCCAGCACCAAAACAAAACATGAAAGAAGGTGTTTTTATGATCTTTAGAACATATCTGAATTCCTGTGACTAGGTTTCCCTCCTGCATTCAGGACTTTGAATGTGATTGTGATGGACAGTATAACTAAACAGTTCCCAGCTTTCCAAAACGTTATAAAATATCCCTACCCGTAGTAAATATGTATTTCTACCAACTTTGTCCAACTTCCCCTAACTCATGATGCATTCCTTATGACTAGACTGAAAGTAAATACTTGGGACCAATAGATTTGAGCAAAATCTCTCAGGTTAGACCCAAAACATGAGAATATTTGCATCTCATGAAAGTTCTTAGTTGCTGTTACTGAGAAAGCTCTTGGTAAACATGAAGATAAAGAATAGTCTTCTAGGAAAGAGTGGACCCAGGTTCTGGAAAGGCCCAATGCAGCAGTGTAGGAGAATACCAAAACAGGAAAGTGAGAAGGGGTGAATAGGGGAATGGGGGGAGGGAAAAAGATATATGGGACATTGGGGGGCGGGGAAACCAGGAAAAAGGGAAATGAAATGTAAATAAAGAATATATCCAATAAAAAAAAGGAAAAAAATGAATAGTCTTCTAGAGGAGTGTGAACAAGGGGCCCACGAGGGCAGAGAAGAGTTGATGCATCTATTAAAAGCCCTTTAAAAAAGTTATTATTCCTCTGATGTGTATTGGTACACTCATAATATGTGTGGCGATATGAGTGCCACAGCATATATTACAGGTTATAGGACACCTTCATGCAAGCAGTGCTCTCTGTCCATCATTACCTGAGTTTCAGATAAAACTCAGGTTTCTATGATTACATGGTAAGCACCTTTACCTACTGAGACAACCTGCGACCCCCACCATCCTCAAGTCTAGATTACCTTTGGATTTTCAAGCTCCTAAGAATGACTGACAAGGTTACTTGGTGATCATGGACTTGGTGATCATGTCAATGCAAGTCATACAAATTGGTCTTAGCTCTTACTTTAGAGGCTTTGCGCCTCTTTACACCCAGTGTCCTACAAATCCCATGGTCTGTTTCATGTAATTAATATTTCTTGTGTCAAAAAGGAAGTGGAAAATATTAAGGACTACAATGCTAACTAGATATTAGTAATTAAGCAGAGAAACGTTATGTAACTATCATACATTGAAAGGTATTTGGGTAGATCCAGTAGATTTCTAAAATGCCTAATTTTGTTTTCTTGCTCACTGCTTCAAAGTTAGTAAATGTTTCACTACATGCCTTATGTGTGTGTATGCACATGTATGCATGTATTCATGCATGTTTGTGTGTGTATATGTGTGTCTGTCTACCAGAGGTTGATATCTAAGTGTCTACCTCAATTGTTCTCTACCTTATATATTGAGACAAGGTCTTCTACTTGAACCCAGAGCAATTTATTCAGCTACTCTAGCTTCCAGACTCCTCAGAGAGCCTCGTGTCTACCTTCTAAATACTGGGATAAGGAGTGAACTGCCATGCCTGGCATTTTCCTGGGTGCTGAAGACTTGAAACATGGTCCTCACACATGTAATGCAAGCATCTTATTCACTGAGCCATCTCACTACTCCAACCTACATTTGTAAACAAGCAAGATTAGCATGCTGCAATATCATTTTAATAAATGCCATATCTGTACAAATATTATAGTCCTTTTTTATTGCTTGTAACTTTGAAATATGTAGAAGTACCTATGCTACAAGGTAACATAATTTACTAGGCTCAAAATATGGTAATAAGATAGACTTCCTACTTAATTCATAGAATTCTTTTACTAACTATGTATTACATATAACAGAATGCTGAGCTAAGATTGCCATTTTGACCTTCTTGGGCATAATTTTCCGACAGTAAAAATGTGCTTGCAACGCTTTAGCAATTTGTATATGTTGACTTTGATTCTTATACTCTTTCACATATCCAAGTTAACTCTATTCCCTTCCTTCCTCATGCGTTAAGTTTACCAAAATCTTCCTCTGTTAGAGGAAAAGTCTTCTCCCATGGACCAAGATCTGGTAATTATTCAGTTGTACAGTGTCCCTAAATGCAAAATATGTCATCAACTGAGTAGAAACAAACAAAATCTTCATTTCCTGACTAAAAGCTTGTCAAATGTTACCAAAATATCTGTCTCGTGGCAATAATCTGCAACACAGTAGATAGTTCCTATACTGGTTAGTCCAAGTCAGCATGGTTTGCGAATTTACCTAAGGGTTTGGGTTTGGAWTTTTATCTCTTTATATGTGCTCCAGTTCTATGAAAGGCTAATTAATCATTGTGCCTATTCAATTGCTAGTTTTCTAAACATGCTGTTATAAAAGTCCCACTCTGGTATTCTATATTCAGGTTGGTCTGTCAAATGTTCAAGGTCTAATATTCATAATAAATATTTATAAATTTTTAATGGAATTCATAAACTAAATGTTCATAAGTCCCCAGGTCCAGTGACTTCTACTTAACAGCTTTGGATAGTGAAACACACAGTAACTCTGTTTAACTTGTGGCACATCTATAACCTGTCTTCCTGAAGTCTTTGGGTCAGAGGTCAGGCAAATTGCTAACATAACTCTCACCTCTTGGCACATTCCAGGTGGAAACTAATAAAGATTTCATTAGGAGGGCAATTTGAAACAGAATGCATAAAAAAATCAGGCACATTCCTGTTTGTATCATCAATTATCAATTACACTAATTTATGAAGAAATAGATCAACAATAGCAACTATGTAAAAGTAAAAAAGTAAAAATATAATAGTCTAAGTCAGTAATAGAAAAGTTGTTAGATTTATAGAAAATATACTAGCAACATTTCTTTAAATGCTCCTCTGTTTAGCTCTATTTCCCATTTTTTGGTTGAGTTGTTTGATATTTTGAAGTTTAGCTTCTTGAGTTCTTTATATTTTTTGAATATTAGCCCTCTATTGGATGTGGAGCTAGGGAAGTTTTTCAGGAATGGTGATTCTTCCAAAAGTTCTCTTATTGCAAAGAATTGTTTCTACTATCTTGGGTTTTGTATTTYCATATGAAATTGAAAATTGCTCTTTCCATGTTTGTAAAAAAAATTGTGTTGTAATTTTGATGGGGATTGTGTTGAATCTGTAGGTTGCTTTTGGTAGGATGGTCAGTTTAACTATGCTAATCCTACCAATCCGTGAGCATGGGAGATCTTTCCATCATTTAAAATCTTTGAGTTCTTTCTTGAGAAACTTGAAGTTCTTGTCGTACATATCTTTCACTTGCTTAGTAAGAGTTACACCAAGATATTTTATATTATTTGTGAATATTGTGAAGGGTGTTATTTCCTTATTTTCTTTCTCAGCCCATTTATCATTTGTATAAAGGAAAGCTACTGATTTGTTTGAGTTAATTTTATATCCAGCCACTTTACTGAAGTTTATTGGCTGTAGAAGTTCTCTGGTAGAATTTTTGGGGTCAATTTTGTATACTATCATATTATCTGCAAATAATGATACATTAACTTTATCTTTTCCAATTTGTATCCACTTCATCTCCTTTAGTTGTCTTATTGATCTAGCTAGAATTTTAAGTACTATATTCTATAGATAGGGAGAGAGTGGGCAGCCATATTTAGTCTCTGATTTTAGTGGGACTGCTTCAAGTGTCTCTTCACTTAATTTTATATTGACTGTTGGTTTGCTGTATATTGCTTTTATTGTGTTTAGGTATGGGCCTTGAATTCCTGATCTCTCCAATACTTTTAGCATAAAGGGGTGTTGTATTTTGTCAAATGCTTTTTAAACATCTAATGAGATGATCAATGGATTTGTTTCTTTGAGTTTGTTATAAAGTGGATTACTTTAATGGATTTTCATATAATGAACCATCCCTGCATCCCTGGGATGAAGACTACTGGATAGTGGTGAATGATGGTTTTGATGTGTTCTTGGATTCAGTTTGCTAGGATTTTATTGATTATTTTTGCATTGATATTCATAAGCAAAACTGGTCTGAAGTTCTCTTTCTTAGTTGGGTCTTTGTATCCTTTAGGTATCAGAGTAATTGTGGCTTCATAGAATAAACTAGGTAGTGCTTTCTCTGTTTCTATTGTGTATAGAATAGTTGGAGGAGTGTTGGTATTAGCTTGAAGGTCTCATAAAATTCTGAACTARAACCATGTGGCCCTGGGCTTTTCTTTGGTTTGGAAATTTGTAATGACTTCTTCTATCTCTTTACAGAATATGGAACTGTCTAGTTTACCTGCTTTTTTATTTAACTTTGATACATAGTATCTGTCATCCATTTTATCTAGATCTTCCAGTTTTATGGAATAAACACTTTTGTAGTAAGATCTGGTAATTTTTTGAATGTTGTCAGTTACTGTTATTATGTCTCCCTTTTCACTTCTGGTTTTGTTAATTTTGATACTGTCTCTGTGCCCCCTGGTTAGTCTGGCTAAGGGTTTATCTCTCTTGTTGATTTTCTCAAAGAACCATTTCCTGTTTTTGTTGATTGTTTGTATAGTTCTTTTTGTTTCTACTTAGTTGATTTGTGCTGTCTACTTYTCTTGGATGTATTTGCTTCATTTTGTTCTAGAGCTTTCAGGTGTGCTGTTAAGCTGCTAGTTAATGCTATCTACAGTTTATTTTTGGAGGCACTCATAACTGAGTTTTCCTCTTAGCATTGCTTTCATTGTGTCTCATATGTTTGGGCATGCTAAGTCTTTGTTCATATTGAATTCTAGAAAGTCTTTCATTTCTTTTTTATTTTATTTCATGACCAAGTTAATGATGAGAAAAGACTTGTTCAGTTTCCATTAATATGTGGGCTTTCTATTTTTATTGTTGTTATTGAAATCTAGTCTTAGACCATAGTGATTTGATAGAATGCATGAGATTATGTCAATCTTCTTGTATCTGTTGAGGCTTGATTTGCAACTGATTATATGGCTAGTTTGGGAGACAGTACCATGAGGTGCTGAGAAAAAGGTATATTCTTTCATTTTAGGGTGAATGTTCTTTATATATCTGTTAAATTAATTTGGTTCATAACTTCTATTAGTTTCACTATGTCTCTGCTTCGTTTCTGTTTCAATGACCTGTCCATTGGTGGGACTGGGGTTTTGAAGTCTCTCACTATTATTGTGTGAGGTACAATGTGTGCTTTGAGCTTTAGTAAAGTTTTTAGTAAAGTTATGAATGTGGGTCCCCTTGCATTTGGATCATAGATGGTCAGAATTGAAACTTTCTCTTGGTGAACTTTTCCTTTGATGTATATGAAGTATTCTTCCCCATCTTGTTTGATAAATTTTGGTTGAAAGTGATGCTAAGAAATATTAAAGATAGAAGATTATTATTTCCTGTTGTTGTTGAAGGTGGTATTATGTATGTGATTCTCCCCTTCTGGGTTTGTTGTGAGATGATTAATTTCTTATTTTTTTTGGTGTAAATTCCCTCCCTAGAGTTAGAGTTTTTCTTTTAGAATCCTCTGTAGTGCTGGATTAGGAGAGAAATATTGTTTAAACTTGGTTTTGTCATGGAATATTTTGGTTTCTTGATCTATGATGATTGAGAATTTCACTGGGTATTTTACCCTGGGTTTGCATTTGTGTTCTTGGAGGGTCTGCATGACATCTGTCCAGGATCTTCTGGCTTTTAGAGTCTCTGTTGAGAAATCTGGTGTACCGGTGATAGGTATGCCTTTCTTCGACTGTTCTATCAATTTCTTCTCTGGTATSTTGTATGCCTGAGATTCTCTCTTCTATCTCTTGTAGTATGTTGGTAATGCTTGCATCTGTAGCTCTTATCTTTTTACTAGGTTTTCTTCAGGGTTGCCTCTATTTGTGATTTCTTTATTATTTCTACTTCTGTTTTTAGGTCTTGGACCACTTTGCTYAATTCCTTCACTTTAATCATATTTTCTTGCATTTCTTTAAGAGATTTATTGTTTTCTCTTTAAACGCTTCTATCTGTTTAACTGTATTTCCTGTATTTCCTTAAGTGAGTTGTTTATATCCTCCTTAAAGTTCTCTATTATTTTCCTGAGGTAGGATTTTAGGTTAATATCATGTTTTTATGTGTTTTTAGTTATCCACGGCTTGCTGTGGTGGGAGAGCTGTGTTCTGATGGTGGCAAAGTATATTGCCTTCTGTTGCTTATGTTCTTGGGCTTGCCTCTCACCATCTGGTTATCTCTGGTGTTAACTGGCCTAGGTGTCTCAGCCTGGAATATGCCTCCTGTGTCCCTGGTCATAGCAAATATCCTGGGAGACCCATGGCCCTGGCTATAGTAGATTCCCTGGGAGACCTGCAAACTGTGGAGTATTTAAAGGGGCAGACATACCAATATGTCCCGGAAGAGGTGCAGACCAGAAGAGAGATAGGGTTCCGTCATAGGGCAGGAGTTCCATGTCCGCTGGCCTCCTTGGGGGTCCCAGCTGCTGCAGTTATGTGGGTGAGTGTCATACCAGTTACACTGGCTGAAGCAGGTCTCCTGGGAGACCTGCAGACTGTGAGTTGTTGAGAGTGGAGGGCACTCTGATCTACCACAGCAGAGGTGCAGACCTGAAAGGCACTTAATTTCCATTTAATAGCAACTTTACTATAGTGTAGCTCATGTATCATAAAAATCATCTACTTCAAGTGGGATGAATTGACAGTTTAGCAGCTCTCAAGGAAGTACAATCATCACCACAACGCAGCTTTAGAATATTTTCACACATACTCCATGGAAATACCTCATCCTCACAAATATTTCTCATTTCTGCCCCTCCTCTGCACACATATAAGAACTAGCTTTCATTTCATTTCTGTCTCCATGCATTTGTACTTTCATATGTTTGTAACCAGGCATCATCCTATCATATGTTTATGCCTGGCTCTTTCTTTTTTTTTTCCAGAAGTCTCAAGGGCAATGGTTCTCAATCTGTGTGTCATGACCTTTTTGGGAACTCAAACAACCCTTCACAGGTGTTGCCTAAGACCATTGAAGAAAACAGGTATTAGCATTATGTTTCATAACAGTAGTAAAATTACAGTTATGATATAGCAACAAAATAGTTTTATGGTTGGGGATCACCACAACATGAAGAACAACATTAGAGGGTCTCAGCATTCTGACAGCTGAGAACCATAGCCTGGAGGATAATCTGTGCATTTATCAGTAACTTGTTTCTTTTTATTGGAAAACAGTATTTCACTGCATTTATGTCTGTCAAGACAAATGTGAGAGAGTTGATGCAATGAATGTTAATTATCTCAGAACTTCCTGTAATTGTAAATGAGAAATTTTGTCCATATGAAACTGTAATTCTTCAATAAAGCAAACTCTGAAGCCTCGATGAAAGAAATAGTAGATATAACCCTTAAGAAAATTAATATTTAGACCCGGAATGAATCATAATAAAAAGTGAAGAAAAATTTATTTTTAAAAGGAGGCATATTGGCAACTGGTCAAGCTTAAAGTTAAACTGAAATTATATACTAGTAAATGTATAATTTATATATACTTATATGTAGAAAAAGTGGAAATCTCATGAAAAAGTTAGAGTCATCAAAATACTGAAACATATATGTGACCCAAGTCATTATAAAGTACATTGTGAATAAGCAAATGAAAATATTACAGAATATAACAATCTCATAAATTTCTCATATTTATAAGATTCTGAGCCACACTTCTCCAAAACACACACAGAGGAGAAATTTTGCCTTACCTTTACAGGTCAAAGTGAGACCCTAGAGAAATAGATGCAAATAAAACAATGCTGAAAATTATTTTTAGAATGTATATTCCCCCATCTTATCCAGGGCACAGGTGATAGTAGCTTCACATTCTACTGGTGAAAGTATGTATTCATGTATCCAGAGAATCCTGTCAGGAAAACATCACAAAATCCACAAAATGCAGAGACATTTCGTGAGCTGTCAGTTAAGTGGGAGACCCCATCTCAAAAATAAGGTGGAGAATGACTAAGGCATCTAATGTCAGCCTGTAGGACCCACATGTATCCACACAAAGGAATGATTATAACTAGTAGATTTGTGGAGGACGATTGATCCAGAAAAGACATTTGTCACCAAACCTGATGGCCTGAATTTTATTCCTGGGGACCATGTATTGGAAGGAGAAAACCAACAGTTGTCCTCTGCCTCCATATACATGCGTGCCACTCGCATGCCCCCTCATTCTTCAAATCAAGAAAGAAAGAAAGAAAGAAAGAAAGAAAGAAAGAAAGAAAGAAAGAAAGAAAGAAAGAAANAAGAAAGAAAGAAAGAAAGAAAGAAAGAAAGAAAGAAAGAAAGAAAGAAAGAAAGAAAGAAATGAGGTTTTAAAAGAAAACCATGTAGTAGATTTTGTGCAAGATTATTTTGTCCGCAGAGGGACATTATCTGTACTTGTATTTACATACCCAGAGAAACTAGGGATTTTTCTTCCTGAGTGTTTTAAGTGTGCTTCCTCACAGTCCCTGGAACGCCCCCCGAGGTTGTCAGCACAGTAGACCCACASTGATGAGGTGAGAGCAGACCGTATTTGTGGTGGCACATCAAATCTGTTACCATTACTCCACAGTTGTTTACCTGCCAGTGAGACTACCAATGTATCTAATTCAGTGATTACTAATAATTTCAAATGCAACAATGGACAACCCTGGTCTTCACAGTTAGACATGGGAAAGTGACTTTGGAGTACAGCCTCAGTAGGAACTAGGGTTTGTCCACACCTCTTGTAGGTTGTTGATATTCTTGAAGGCATCAGTCAGGTTATTCATTCACAGCCTCATCATGACAAAGAAAGAGGGTGACAAATACTATGTGGTCTGAAATTTGCTTTGGGAAAAGAAGTACGACTTTCAAAACATAAGTCAGTGGCAGGAGAGACTGCCTCCTTGTGATCATATAATCAACATAGAAAGAGAACAAATGAATACATTCAGAATTCAATTCAAATACAAAGACATTTGAATAATCTCAATTTTCTGGAGTAAGACATTTATCAATAATTACAATTAATGTTTTCTTGCTTGTTTGCTTGCTTGGTGGTTTTTGTTGTTCTTGTTTGTTTCTTTGTTTTTTATTTTGTTTGTTTATTTTAGTTTTTGCTTTTGTTTCTCTTTTCCAAACATTTTAGAACACATAAAACCTTCAGTCTTCCCCACAACTTATATGCCTCCCTGGTTCTCAGAAGGCTGGCTTCTTCTCAATCCACGTGAGACAGCTTCCTCTGAACCTAGACACCCAGAATGAGATGAGCTCTTCTTGGGCTTTGAGAACAGAACTATGCTTTGGATATTTGTCCCCCAGTGGTCCAGTTGGTATCTCTGTTCTCCATGTATTGATGGGAATAGACCTTCAACAGGTGCAGCCAAGAAAGCTCCACTCCTTGATGAGTCTCATCCCTAGAGAGTCTGTGTGACATGTTTCCCTCAGGTTTCATGTGGAATAATGTGAACCCCATGTGCCAGCATACTCATGTTCCTCACATCACTTTCAGCAAGCAATARTCAGGGGATGCTCAACTAAGCCTAAGCTACATTGTTGAATACTTACTGCCTCTAATGYAAAGAACTAGATAAATTTGCTGTTCCCTAATTCAATTTTCTAGGCTTCAGTTTCTTGTTACCCCAACAAAGAACAGGCTAATACAAGTAGAGACACCGTCTTTCTCATTTTTAATTCCCCAGCAACTTATAGTGTGATCTTTAATTCTTGGCGAATTCCACTCTGGTGTCAGGTATCATTTTAGGTACAAGAGACACAAAGATGAGAGTAAGACAGAAAAAGAGTCCCTAGTCCCGTGGAGTTTGCATTCCTCTATCTCAGCATTTTGTTATGCATGTCTCCCCATGATTGCGAGTATCAACTGAAAGTCTATACAAAAAGCATCTGACACACAGACATTAATCCAAATTAAGAGTTCAATAAATGGCATCTCATACTTAAATTCTGTCTGTTCAGTAACTTCTATTGCCCAGAGTGAGTCTTTTAGAAACTGAAACTGCTTGCATTTCAAAAATATGTTTTATGTTAGTGATCCCATGCTGTTATCTCCTTTAGAATTAACCCTGAAGTCTTCCTTTTGGGTCCTTTTTCTTCAAGGCTTTCCTGTATTTTGTTAAAGTTACCTGTAGAGAAGAATATAACAGAGCCCACTCTCATATTACTGGTAAAAGCAAATGTGATGACAAAACTATGAATCTTGCAGACTGGATCTGACTTGCGGGCTTCTTTGCTTGCTTGTTTGTTTATTTGTTTATTTTAGTTTTGTTTTCAATATATCCTGAGTGCAGTTTCCCTTCACTCCACTCTTACTAATGCTCTGCTCACCTCTACTCTCCCTCAGATCTGCTTCCCTATTTCCCTTTTAAAAAGAGCAGGCCTCCCAATGACATCCATGGAACATGCATAACAAGATACAATAAATCTAGACACATAGCCTCATATCAAAGATGAAACAAGGAAACCCAGGAGGAGGAAAAGGGTTCCAAGAGCAGGCAAAGAGTACCAATAGTTTTAAAAATTATTTTATTTTTTTGCATATGATGTGTCTTCTGCATGTATGTCTGTGCACCATTTGAATTCCTGCAGCCCACAGAGGCTAGAAGAGGTCACTGGAATCACTAGAACTGAAATTGCAGAYGGTAATGAAYCACTCGAACCTGAGTCCTCTGGAAGAGCAGCAAGGGCTCTTAGCTGCTGAGACATCTCTCCAGGCTCAGCATGACCAGATATTTTGAGTGAGATCTCATATTTTCTCAACAAGCACTTTACCAATGGAACGGCCTTCCTTGTTTGTCAATTTTAATTTTCATGACTTGTTTTTCTTATAATATACATATTAGTTTCTACCTGACATTTTAAAACCTAACACACATGTTTGTTAAATAAATTTTAACATTAGCTGTGGGTATCCTTTCTTAAATATTTTTTCACTTTCTCTCCTTTTTGTATTTCTAAACTTTGCAAAGATGAAAAGCATTTCAAGTTAAAATAATTTTAAAAGATTCACAGTCACCAACATGAAGTCAATTTTCACAAGAACTCAAATTCATTTATCATTCAGCTTCACAATCTGCTGAATTTAGYTTGARCCTTGATTGTCACCACAGACTCAGAAGAGAGCKTTCTACAAATGACGGYTGGAGAAGACTTAGAGGAYAGAACCAGAAACGTGGATGACACCTTGAGCATCACACAYGCCTCTGGGTCACATGGTTCATTTTTATGCATGAAAATATGTGGCTTATAGACTCATGAACATGGAAGCCCACTTCACTTTTTCTATGCAGCATCTGTCCAAACTCCCAGAAATAAATCATCTGGAACAGCTTCATATATGGTCCAGTGATTATTATCACAAAAGTTGACTCTTTCTGAAAAAAAAAAAAAACTTGGCTATCACTAAGAGTTTTCAGAGCTTGCTTCAGAAACAAAGGCCATGAGGAAGCTAGCCCGTGATTATTCCCACACTCAGGAAGTCTGTGTGTCTTAGGTTTTGGGTCTCTACAAAGGTGGATGGAAGAGAGTATCCTTTCTGGCCCCATCAAGGCCACAGCTGGTACTTTATTCCCACAGGTCAGGCATGTCATTGTCTTCTCTTATCAGCCTCCCTCTATAGACTGTGTGCTTACATCAGCACCAACCTTCTCTTTGCCAGTAAGGCCTCCAAAAGGCAAAATGATAAAATAACAATTGGGCCAAAGTGAGAACAGGCTCTTACACAGATGTTCTGGCTTGAATTCAGGACACCAGCTCAAATAAAATGTCCCCACAGATAACACAAATCACTGTAAACAAATACTGCCTGCACTCCAGGCATAAAACATACACACATAAGACTGAGAGTATCAAATGCTTATGTGAGGCGCGTGTTTATTCCCATCTTTAAGCTTGGAGACTAATCCAATTATTCACTCGTTGAGGAGCTGCTCATGATTCATGTACATCAGGGATGGAGAATTGTTGTTTTAAAAAATATTTTTGGTATGACAAGTTGAAAATTTTAGCTCATAAGCTAAGATTACCTCAAAATAAATATGTTAAATAAGATCCACAAGATGCCTGTGTAAGGACTCCAGGCACACAAGACAGTTAAAACACAATTTTTTTCATGAGCAATTGACATTTTTCATAAGATTCTTTACATTTCCCTTCTCATCATTTATTTTGAGAATGTCCAATGTGTGCATTTTTTTTCAACAACTCCTATGGTTAAGTGTAAAGTGTTTCCCCAGAAAAAGAATTCCTGAAAGATTTCTTGAAATTGCCTTCTGTGGTTTCCTTCCTTAATGTAGCTAACTATAAAATCCTTACACTGTGTAACTAAAAGGCTAGATCTCTCCATAATTCATATTGATTTTTGCATAAAATAACTATTCTGAGCTCAGAGCTACATAATCAAACACAACCATCACTCTCTGATGTTAAACAAAATGATCCCTTTGCGGGGGTGTTACTGACACCTTCCCTGAAAGTGAAGGAGAAATTAATCACCTACCTCTCTACCACTAGAATCTGCATCAAGTACAATTGCCCCTGCAGTCTAGGGTCAGTTTTTCAAGCCAGGTTGGCTAATCACAGCTCCATAGACCAGAATTCATTCATGTCAACCAAGTTTCTAGAGAGCTTCTAAGATGCTTAAGCCTCTCGATTCTCCCTCAGAGGAGAAAAGGCAATGGTCATGAAGGCATTATCAGAAGTGATATTTGTCCAGAGAATTTTCATCTTTTACCAAGTACTTAGTCTTTCCCAGCCTAAGCRAATCAAGACTTCAAGATGGCTCATGATTGCACAGAGGAATCCCTATTCCAAGAAGATGTGCCTCTAAAGTCCATAATCTCTTTCCATTTATACTCACATGTTTTCTAGGGAAGACAAAACTTCATACTCTCTCACTTAGTCATTTCATTGATCCTCGTTCACTGTACCCATTTGCCCTCATGGTTCACTAGGTACACCAGCACAGGCTTTCTTCCTCTTTGTTGATAGCAAGGAGCTATTTTATCTTCYTTGAAAGCATGAGTCAGGGATTCTAATACCATCTCTACATACTGTTTAGGTCATGGCTCATGTGTCGACCTCTCAAATATGCCTTCTTTGGTTGCCCAAACAAACGTGGCTTCACCTATGATCACATGCCTCACACCCTCTACCTCAGACTCATTCTGAAACTTACTTGTCTGTTTGAACTTGATTATTCATTGTCCTTCCCACTTTTCGTAAGTGTCTATGTTCTGGGCTTTGACCTGGCCATAGTCAGTATACGATACATATTTCATGGGCCAGAGATGGCAGCAAATAGCATGATGCCCAGGAGGAAACATTATATTCTTACATTTGTCAGTATCCTTTACCCACATTCTTGGCTTCCTCATCCTGAGCACAAACTGTCTCTTTGAGCTAAACTACTCAGATGTCTCCAAGTCACACGATATTGAAATTATTTCTACAAAGCAGATTACAGATTCCAACCATTCAGTCTATAGATTTACTATCCAACAGAGATTTCTAGATTCTCTAAGGTGTTAGCCAATCTATCCAGAAGAACATAGAGCCTTAAATGTTACCAGATATCAGTGCAAGTCCCACTGCTGGTAACTTCCAAACAGCATCCAGTCAGAACAACTTGTCTATGTATATTGTATCTTTCAGAGGCTGGATTTCAAGCTGTTAACTTTAAAATGCAAGGCAGGTTTAAAGATTAACAATTTACTTGCATAAAAGAAAGGGGAAAATATAATTAATCATTTGCCTGTCCCCCAACACTAGTTTACAAAACCATGGTGCAACTTTATTGAGCTCAAAATTGAAGGGTGGCAAGGTTAATATGTAGCTTTAGACCTCACAGTTTCATTAACAAACACATTACAGGCTGTAAAGCTGAACTGACATTAATGCTAGGCCCAAACAAAGTAAATAATTACTGGCTTGGCAAATGAGGAAGTACTTGCAGAGTTTGTTTACATTGGGTTTTTGGAAAATTCATGTTGGCAAAAAGTCAAATCCTGTTTGACTAGTAATTGTGACAATCACTTGCAGATGCTGCTGGATGAACAACAAAAGGATGGAGTTATGGCTTCTCTCTCCCCCTGCATTTTCCCCTTTGTTACCTTCCCCCACCCCTTTCCATTTTGGATCAATAAAGAACTTGCAGCCACAAAGATAAGTGGGTTACATGGCAGATGGGCCTTGGAATGTCTAAAAAATCTCATGTTGAGTTTTGTCTCTTGGACCTAGATTGGAAAAGACACAGCTGCATTCAGGCTGCCTTTGTGAAATCTATGCTCCTTCAAAATGCCTGTGAGTGCCGAGGTACAACATAATGAGAAGGAAGCCTGCTTTAGAGTTTACCAGCAGAAAAACCAAGTTTGCTTTGTGTTAGTGTTTTGAGAACAAACCAGAGTCCACAAGACCTGAAGAGAGGAGGGTGGCTGAAGAGGATCCGTTTAATTTTCACTYGCTGGATTGAAAGCATAACCAGGAATCAAGGAAGAAGACACTTGCCCAGCTAGAAAACAGTTCTGGTTCTGCAGGGCAGTTGAGGTCTGTAACATATAATTTAAAACAATTTTGGTTTTCTCTCATCAAAATTCTGTACCTTGCCAACTAACAGCTAACACTTCACACACACACACACACACACACACACACACAGACATACACACAGACACACACACACACACACACACACACACACAACCTCATCCCTCTAAACTCTGTGATCTAAATCTCTTTATTCTTGGGAGATAAGATTTCAGTGATTTTGAGAATAAAAGCAAAGCCTGGATCTTTCAAATTCCTTTTCTACTAGCTTTGAGCAGTGAGAAGCAGAAGATCCTGAGATTTCATAATGCTGAGGGATCATTCAACAGGAGGTTTTGTAAAGCATTCCTTCCTGTTGAAATCAAACTCTGGAAGCTTTATGTTTCAAAGTCACAGGGGTTGTCTGTTCCAAGTCACCATGCTATTCTTTATTTTATTTTATTAAAATAAATTAAACAATATATTCTGATAATAGTTTCACCTAACTTCTTTTATATCTTTCCCATGTACCTCACTCCATGGCTTGTATTTCTCTTTTTCTTTAGAAAGCAAAAGAAAAAAATGAAGGGAGGAAAGGAAAGAAGGGTACACACAAACTCACAAAACCCCCAAATCAGAAACTGCAATGTTCAAAGAAAAGATCTATAAGACAAAAAAGTGCTCAAAGCAATATGAGATAAAAAAATATATACAAATATTAACTGAGTTCTTTTTGTGTTTACCGTGTACTGTTGGGCATGGTGCCTACACTTAAGTGTGCTTAATATATCTAATGAAAATCCATTGCAGAAAACTGACTTGTTTATTGCAAATTAGTTTAGTTACAGATACTTTCTCAGTTACATGGAGAATGGGGAATGGGTATCCACCTTGCCATCTCAGTGCTAGGACACCATATGGCTTGAACCTGGGAAGGCGTCTATGTATGCTGCCATGACCTCTGTGAGTTCTTAGGTACACTAGTTCTGTTGTGTGTAGAACTAGATGTTGTCTTTGGGTCATTCATCCCGTCTGACTCTTGCAATCATCCTGCYTCCTCTTTAGCATACTTCCATGAGAACTGAAGAGGGTTTTCTTGAAGACATCCCATGTTAGTTTTCATCTACTGCAAGAAGTTTCTCTCAATGAGTTTAATAGACTGTTGTTAGTAGTYACTTTCTGGCAGAGCAATATTTGTATTTYCCCAGGGCCCATAGTCTCACCAGTCTAAGACTCATGGCCATACAAGCAGTGTCAGGCATAGGCTCCATCTTGTGGAGTGGACCTTAAATCCAATTAGTGAGTGATTACTTACTCCCTTGAYATCCGTGCCACTATTCCACTAGCATACCCTGAAGTCAGGTCACCGATATAGATCATAGAATTTGTATTAGTGTGAGTTGTCTCTCACCATATTCCATCTCATGCATCCCCCTCCCCATTTAATACTCCCACTTCAGTCTCCCTCCTGTCTTTCYATAACTGTGCATTCTATTTTCCTCCCCTAGGGAACCCTCCAGTTATCTTTCTCAATACTTATTTGGGTGATTTTTGCATGTGGAGGAATAAAAGATCATTGTCTCCTGAAGTGGAAGTTTCTGGATTCTTTGGAGATGCAGTTGTGTCATATGATGTTTTTCTGGAAACCATCTTATGAGAAGATGTTTTGCTGAAGCAGATATATGGTACATGGGACGATGTTTTGCTGAGAACAGATACACAGTGTTGTTCTAGAAGCTGCATGGAAAAGAGGCATATGATGTTTTGCTAAAGCGGATGCACGAGAGGACATGTAATGTTTGGAAAGGCTATATGACGTCTAACCCAACACACAGTGGACAACACTGTGACATTGGTTCACCYTGCCACTCTTTGCTAGTGTTCCTTGAGCTTTGCTGCCACTTGTCTTCATTGATGCTGCCGTGTCATTGGTTTGCCTTGCCTTCTTCCCTGATTTCATGGTGAGAAACTCACCAAAACACTTCTTGTGATATTCCAATGGCTTCTTCTTTTTTTTTACACTCCGGTGTTTCTTCTCCTCACAGCCTCCTCCTTCAGTTCCTCATCCCATTCCTCCTTCCCTCTATCTCCAAAAGTATGCCCCCCACCCGACCTCCCCACTCCCTGAGTCCTCAACTCTCTAAAGGATTAGTCCTCTGCTATATGTGTGCTGGGGGTCTCAGACCAGCTCATGTTTKCGTCCTTGTCCATGGGTTAGTGTCTGGGAATTCCCAGGGGACCATCCTTGCAGACTCCAGCAGAACCTCCTGGTTTCTTGTGGCTCAAACTGCCATTTCTGGTTGTGTTTGCAAATGGATAGAACTATCATTGCTGATTCRTGTAGACTGAATTGCTGATATCCTGTCAACAAAGACTGAAATTGTCCCCAAAGAACTATTACTAAACAGGTCCAGATTCTCCTTTGCCCTATTATCCTTTATTTTTGACTACCTCTGGTGGGTGGTGGACTAGAAAGGAGGTTAAAGCATTAAGAACTCTTGTTAAAATAGGTTTTGAAAAAACTAAGCCTACAGTCTCCTAAATAAACTCAAAAGGAGTCTATGTTCAAAATGTATCACCTTTGAAACCCTCAAATGCTATGTCCAATCACTGCTAACATCAAACTCAGGGTAGCAAAAACTATTCTCAACTTTAAAAGAACTTCTGGCAGAATCAGCATCCCTGACCTCAAATTGTACTACAGAGCAATCATGATTAAAAAAAAAAAAAACTGCATGGTATTGGTACAGCAACAGGCAGGTAGATCAATAGAATAGAATTGAAGACCCATAAATGAATGCACACACCTATAGTCACTGAATCTTTGACATAGGACCTAAAACCATTCAATAGAAAAAAGACAGCATTTTCAACAAATGGTTCCAGTTCAACTGGCAATTAGCATGCAGAAAAATGCAAATCAATCCATTCTTATCTTTTTGGACAAAGCTCAAGTCCAAGTGGATCAAGGACCTCCACATAAAACCAGATAAACTGA